>SJYA01002586.1:581387-632004 GCA_006410615.1 Neotragus moschatus
GATAATATAAATAATAAATAATAATATAATATAATATAAATATATAATATATACTATATAATATAAATATAATAAATATAAATATAAACAATATATAAAATATACACCATATATAAATATTAAAAAATATAAGTATATGTATTTAATTTTTAATTTTTGTGTTGGTTTCTACCATACAACAATGCAAATTGTACATCCTCTGCCTTCCCAGGTTCCCTTCCCTCCCCTATCCCATTCCTCTTTGTCATCACAGCCAGAACACTAGACTGGGCTTCCTGTAATACACAACAAATTCTCACCAGCTAGAGAATGATTTGTCTCCAATACTTTTGAAACTTTCATAATGAATTCTTTGACTATCTGAGATTAACTTTACTAAAAGGTATGAAGTAGAGATCTATTTTTTTAAAATAGACTATTCATTATAACTAAGAAAATTGTTTCAAGCAACTATGAAATATTTATTAGGCATAGTTCTATGAAATATGCAATGGGAATCCAGTCTAAACTATGATCAAGTAGCTCCTATCAGAAAGTATATGTGCTTATCAGTTTTTTTCAGTGCCATTTACTGAATAGGTCATTCTTTCTCCTCAAATTTGAAAAGTCACATTCATCACAGTTTCAGGAAACACACACATGTGTATATACACACACACACACACACACACACACATATATACATATATTCACGGCCATGTGAAAATACCACTACATCTGCTGCAGAGACCATCATTAATTGACAGTCCCAGCTGCTAAACCTTGGGATCTACCACATTCCTCTGGGCAACTCCCAGTAGATCCCTATCAGTGAGTAAGCACAGCAGTGATGCCAACACAAGCTTATTTCTGTAAGGAATGGGAATCCTCAAATGAGTAAGCTTAGCTCAAAGGCCTTGCCTTGTCTGAAAATTCACTAGAAAATGTATTAGAAACTTGCTGCAGTCTGGACTCTACCTACCCGATACTTCCTTTGTCCTTTCCTTACATAGACCTGCACAGCTATACAAAGACCTTCCCTGGTTACTCCTGATTCTTCCACGTTATCCATCCTATGTGTTCCCTTGCAGTAATTCTCTCGCATGTCTACTCCTTTTTTGGTGTCTGCTTCTCAGGGGAACTTGATTTAGACAAATTGTTAACAGCTCTGCCGTTGTCAGTACTGGGTGATAGATTAGCTGAGGAAGCCTCTGCTTATGGGAGATGTGCAAAAGAATTCAGAGCAGTACGAGGTGAGTTCAAGACAATAAGTATGTCCTTGTCCCTGTCTCTGATGGCTTTAAATGTCCCTTTTCTATCAAGTGAGGAATTTCATATTGTTTTGGAATTCTAAATATACTATAATAATAATTAATAAAACATGTAATTAATATTATCTACAGTCATGTATGACTATACATCTGAGCACACAACTGAGCAACTAAGCACAAGCACATAGTCATGTATGGATGTGAGTTGGACCTTAAAGAAGGCTCTGCTATGTGTGCTTAGTCTCATTCATGTCCGACTCTTTGCAACACCATGGACTGCAGCCTGCCAGGCTCCTCTGTCCATGGGGATTCTCCAGAATCATCTGAAGATTCTCCTTTACTCATATGAGGATTCCCGTTATTGCAAGAATACTAGAGTGGGTTGCCATGCCCTCCTCCAGTGGTTCTTCCCAACCCAGGAACTGAATTGTAACCCAGTCTCCTGTACTGTAGGCAGATTATTTATCATCTAAGCCACCAGGGAATCCCATATGATCCCGTCTTTAATATTTTATAGTATGCTTTATAGCTCAGAATTTGGTAACTTGGTGAATATGACTTTTTTGATCTGCTGCATTTGTTCCTTAATTTTATATTTCCTCTCTTTTTTTCCTTTTGTGGTTTTAATTGCACATTTTATGTGGTTTCACTTTTTGTTCTTTCTTAAACCAATCAATTATACTTTTTAAAAAATTGAGTGGTTGCACTAGATTTTGAAATTTATATATTTAACTGACCTAAATCCATCTTCAAATAATACTGTTCCATTTCACACATAGTATTGGTACTTATAACAAAATATTCCTAATGCTTCCCATTTTTTAGACAATTGCTATCGTCTATTTCATTTATCTATATGCTATAACTATCAAATACATTGTTAACAGTTAAACTTTAAACAATCATTTGCTTTTTAGATTAAGAAAAATAATATATATTATTTTACTTTTATTCATCCCTTTTCTGAAACTTTTAAATTATCTTAATTTTTTAATTTTATATCAGATGATAGTTGATTAACAATGTTTTGTTCATTTCAGGTGTACAGCAAAGTAATTCAGACATACATGTATCTATACATATATATTTTATACACACACATGTACATATATTTGGGTTTCAAAGAAGCAGAGGGACCAGAGGTCAAATTACCAAAATTTGTTGGATCATGGAAAAGCAAGAGAGCTCCAAAAAAACATCTATTTCTGCTTCATTGATTATGCTTTTGACTGTGTGGATCACAAAAAATGAAAATTCTTAAAGAGATGGGTGTAACAGACTACCTTACCTCTACTACAAGCCAGTATATTGTAACCCTATTTATTTAACTTATATGCAGAGTACATTATGTGAAATGCTGGGCTGAATGAATAACACACTGAGTCAAGATTGCTGGGAGAAATGTCAGCAACCTCATATATGCAGATGATACCACCCTAATGGCAAAAAGTGAAGAAGAACTAAAGAGCCTGTTGATGAGAGTAAGAGAGGAGAATAAAAAAGCCATCTGGAAATTCAACATTCAAAAAACGAAGATCATGACATCTGGTCCCATCATTTCATAGCAAATAGGGGAAAAATGGAAGCAGGGACAGATTTTGTTTACTTAGGCTCCAAAATCAGTGCAGTCATGAAATTAAAACACACTTGCATCTTCAAAGAAAAGCTATGACAAACCTAGACAGCATAATAAAAAGCAGAGATATCACTTTGCCAACAAGTGTCTGTATAGTATGGAGAAGGCAATGGCAACCCACTCCAGTACTCTTGCCTGGAAAATCCCATGGAAGGAGGAGCCTGGTGGGCTGCAGTCCATGGGGTCGCTGAGTCGGCCATGACTGAGTGACTTCACTTTCACTTTTCACTTTCATGCTTTGGAGAAGGAAATGGCAACCCACTCCAGTGTTCTTGCCTGGAGAATCCCGGGAACAGAGGAGCCTAGTGGGCTGCCGTCTATGGGGTCACACAGAGTTGGACACTACTGAAGTGACTTAGCAGCAGTAGCAGTCTGTATAGTAAAAGCTATGTTTTTTTCCAGTAGTCATGTATGAAAGTGAGAGACCATAAAGAAGACTGAATGCCAAAGAATGAGGTTTTTGAACTGTGGTGCTGGAGAAGAACCTTGAGAGTTCCTTGGTCAGCAAGGAAATCAAACCAATCAATCCTAAAGGAAATAAACCCTGACTATCAAGGCTTCCTTGGTGGTTGAAATGTTAAAGAATCTTCCTGCAATGCAGGAGACCTGGGTTTAATCCCTGGGTCAAGAAGATATCCTGGAGAAGGAAATGCAACCTATTCCAATATTCTTGCCTGGAAAATTCCAGGGACAGAGGAATCTGGTGGGTTACAGTCCATGGGGTAGCAAAGAGTCAGACATGACTGAGCAAATCTTACTTTTCATTCCTTGAAAGGACTGATGCTAAAGTTGAAGCTCCAATAATTTGGCCACCTCACGTGAAGAGCTGATTAATTGAAAAAGACCCTGATGCTTAGAAAGATTGAAAGCAAAATGAGAAGGGGTGGCAGATGAGATCGTTAGATAGCAGTATGTATTCAATGGACATGAATTTGAGCAAGCCCCAGGAAATAGTGGAGGAAAGAGGAGCCTGGTATGCTACAATCCAAGGGATTGCAAAGAGTTGGACAGCACTGAGTGACTGAACAATAACAACATTCTTTCTCAAACTACTTTCCTATTTTGGTTATTACAGAATATTGAGCAGCATTCCCTATGCTATATAGTAGGTCCTTGTGGGTTATATATTTTAAATATAGCAGTGAGTACTCCCAAACTCCCAATCTATCCTTCCCCTTTACTTACCATAAATTCATTCTCTAAGTTTGTGAGTCTGTTTCTGTTTTGTAAATAAGTTCATTTGTATCATCTTTTTAAAGGTTCCACTTATAAGCAATATCATAATAAACAAAACAAAAAGACAACTCACAGAATGCAAAAAAAATATTTGCAAATGATTTGACTAACAAGGGATTAGTCTCCAAAATTTACAAATCACTCACGAGGCTACATATCAAAAAGCAAACAACCCAAAAACAAACATACCAAAAAACAAACAAATCAAATGGGCAGAAGACCTAAACAGAAGACATGCAGAAGTCCAAGAGGCATATGAAAAGATGCTCAACCTTGCTAATTAGTAGAGCAATTGAAATTACAATGAGGTATTACCTCACACTAGTCAGAATGGCCATCATCAAAAAATCTACAATTTTGATGTAGATTAACAGTAAATGCTGGAGAGGGTCTGGAGAAATGGGAAGCCTCCTAGACTATTGATGGGAATGTAAATTGGTACAGCTATCATGGAGAACAGTATGCAAGTTCCTTAATAAACTGAAAAATAGAGCTACCACGTTTGCTAAAGTAACTTCAATCATGTCTGACTCTTTGTGACCCTATGGATTGCAGCACACCAGGCTCCATGGGATTTTCCAGGCAAGAATACTGTAGTGGATTGCCAAGCCCTACTTCAGGGGATCTTTCCAACCCAGGGATCAAACTCACATCTCCTCCAGCTCCTGCATTGCAGGTGGCTTCTTTACCACTGAGCCACTGGGGAAGCCCTAAAACTACCCTATAATCCAGGAATCCCACTCCTGAGCATATGTCCAGAAAGAAACACGCTTAAGAGGAAACACACATCCCAATGTTCATTGCAGTATCATTTACAATAGCCAAGACATGGAAGCAACTTAAATGTCCTTAGACAGAAGAAGAGATAAAGAACATGTGGTACATATACACAATGGAGTTTTACTCAGCCATTAAAAAGACTGAAATAATGCCATTTGCAGCACCACGGACGGACCTGGAGATTATCACACTAAGTGAAGTAAGTCAGAGAAGAACAAGTACCTGTTCTTTTCTTTACATAGATCTGAGTTTCTGACCTATATTATCTCTGAAGAATTTTAAGATTTCTTCCAGATTATTTCATATGGTGATGAATTATTTCAGTTTTTATGTGTCTAAGAAAGTATTTTCCCCTCACTTCTGATATATATCTATCCAGAATTTTAAATGAATGTTTGTCTTGTTTTGTTTTGTCTTTCTAGCATTTAAAATAATTCACTTCATTTTCTTCTCGCTTGCAACAATTTCTAATGAGCAGCCCATTATAATCTTTATCTTTTTCCCTTTACAGGTAAAGTTTTCTCTGATTTCTCTCAAGAAGTCTTTGGCTTTGGCTTCCTGGCGCTTAAAAGGTGTAGATTTCTTGATATTTAAATTGCTTTCTATTCTCTGAATTTTGCTGGATCTGTGCTTTGGTGTCTGACCCTAAGCTTGGAAGTTTTTAACCATTGTTGCTACAATGTTTCTCTTGCTTTAGTTTTTCATACTTTTCCTTTTTATCTCTCTTTTAATTATTGTCTTTGTTACATTCACCTTGGGTTCACATCAACAATTATATGCAAATGATGCAACTTAAAATATTTATAATTATTTTCTATTTATCTTGTTGAATTTTTTAAGTATTCCAATAAAATATTAAATAGACTCAATCATAAGACACATTGTAAACTTAGAAACCATAAAGAATTTCTGCTTATCATTGCTATAAAAAGATATATGCATTAAATTTCAGCCTTTAAGTTTATAAAAAATACAACTGTAACCAACTGAAGAACCAAAACTAGCTATTTAATTTTATGGGGAGGAAAAAGGAAAGAGAGATATTTTTGTTTAATCAAGCTAAATCTTAATCATTCATAACAAAGAACAAATTGATACATAACCAGTATAAATAATAATCTTGGATATTGTTTGTGACCCCAAGGTCTGCAGCCCACTGCTCTTCTGTCCATGGAATTTTTAGGTGAGAATACTGGAATGAGTAGCCATTCCCTTCTCCAGGGGATCTTTCCAACCCAGGGATTGAACCCAGGTCTCCTGCATTGCAGGCATTCTTTACTGAGTCATTAGAGAACCCTCATAAATAATAAGATAAATAATTTATTTAGAGGAAGAAAGATTATCAAAATAAAAAAAACAGCACTCATCCTTACAAGAAAAGAAAGAAAGGCAAAGGCTTGAAAAAAAACCTTTAAAGAGCCATTTGGTTAAAAAATCATATGCGTGCATATATTACTCCTGAGCATGGCCTTGTCTGCCAGAGCAAGAATCAGATTCCCCAGCAGGCAGTCTCTCCTATCAGGAAGTTTGCACAAGCCTCTTTTCCTCATCCATCAGAGGGTAGAGAGAATGAAAACCACAATCACAGAAAACTAGCCAAACAGATCACATGGATCACAATCTTGCCTAACTCAATGAAACTATGAGCCATCCTGTGCATGGAAAACAGACAGGTCATGGTGGAGAGTTCTGACAAAACATGGTCCACTGGAGAAGGGATTGGCAAACCACTTTAGCATTCTTGCCTTGAGAACAGTATGAAAAGGCAAAAAAAAATATGACCCTGTAAGATGAATCCCCCAGGTCGGTAGGTGTCCAATATGGTACTGGAGAAGAGTGGAGAAATAGCTCCAGAAGGAATGAAGAGGTTGAGCCAAGCGGAAACAATGCCCAGTTGTGGATATGTCTGGTGGTGAAAGTAAAGTCCAATGCCATAAAGAACGATATTGTGTAAGAACCTAGAATGTTAAGTCCGTGAATCAAGATAACTTGGAAGTGATCAGACAGGAGATGGCAAGAGTGAACATCGACATTTTAGGAATCAGTGAGCTAAAATGGACAAGAATGGGTGAATTTAAATCAGATAACCATTACTTCAATCAAAAAGTTTTAAAAATTAAACCGTCATAACAAATTCATTGTAGATCAGTGTGTATCCTACATCTATCATTATTTTGCCAGTTATAACTCTAAGAATTGAGTTTTTATGTGCAAGGCATATTAAAGATTATTTTCACATTATTACCAAAATGTCCTCAAAGGAGTTGAAATATTTTTTCCATGATTTTGTTTTACATCGTTCTCCTTCAGCTATTGTTCATAAAGTTTTTGTAGTTGTGATCAAATGACTACAACAAACTAGCAGTAAATATTTTTGTAGTATATATGAAAATCTAATCAAGAACTACATCACAGAGAAATAATTATTAAATATCTAAAATTAGCTCACACAAAAAGATAAGTTCCTGAAACTAAATGAATATAGTTTATTTTTCTATTATGATGCTTTCCAATGGGTTTTCCTTTACTTCTTTCATTTGCTACTTTTTCATCCATTTGAGTTGAGGATTTTGCATTTACTTCAATTTTGACTCTACATCACTATCTTTTTTTTTTTTTAATTCTGTGAAAGGTAAAAATAATCCAATAGCAAGTCTTTAAATAACAAAAAAAGCTACAGAAATCTCCCAATGGCAACACAGTATTTTCAGCAATTAACAGGGCGCTGGAGTTGGCTTGCAAGATAAACCACTTGCCCTTTGTCTCTATGTTCTGTCTGTAGGCAAAAAAAAAAAAAGACCTGTACATTTTACTGGAATTTTGAGATCAATATGTCCCCCTCCCCCCAAAAAAATACTTCAGTTGTAGTAATGGAATTAATTTTTAAGCAACTTTTAAATTACTAACCAAGTCAATTTTGTCACTTCTCTGCACCCATTTGTTCACAAAGTCCTAATGATAATATCACCTCGTATAATTTTTGAATCATTCCATCCATGGGGATCACCTTAAAACTAAGCTGTTTCTCTTGCTTTGACTATGAAAAAAATTCCTGAACTGGTTTGCTTGCTTAGTGCCTGTTCCCCTTTTAATCCTTCCTNTAAATTACTAACCAAGTCAATTTTGTCACTTCTCTGCACCCATTTGTTCACAAAGTCCTAATGATAATATCACCTCGTATAATTTTTGAATCATTCCATCCATGGGGATCACCTTAAAACTAAGCTGTTTCTCTTGCTTTGACTATGAAAAAAATTCCTGAACTGGTTTGCTTGCTTAGTGCCTGTTCCCCTTTTAATCCTTCCTCCTCTTTTCCAACAGACTTCTCTTTTAAAAATAGCAAAATGCATTTGTTGTGTCTTTCAGTGATATTCTTCTACCTGTGTCATAAAACCCAAACTCTACTGGATGATGATTCATGATCTGGCCCAGGTCCTGCTCTCTAGCCTCTTTCCAGATGCTATTTCCTCAGACTGAATGTTCCATCACGCCAAACTATATTTTCCTGACTACAACATGCTGTTTCAGTCCCACTGCTTTGCACATGAAATCATCTTTACCTGAAATACTATTTCCTTATGCCATCTGCAAAAATCCAAAATGATATAACTTTAAAACTAGATATATGCATTATACTAAATCAAGAAGGAATGAACAATATCTATGATAAATTAAACCCTATAAAACAGTGATTTCTTCCTTAATGAACTCGGTTAATTACTTGGCTTTATTATATTTGGATGACAAAAATGACACTGACATAAATTCTAAGTTTATTCTCACTCTATCCTTTCCATTATATCTCCAGATTTCTGTATGAAATAATATGGTTAAATAAGTATATAAGTGTGGCTTAGAATTGGAAAAACCTGTGTTTGAATGCTAGTTTTTATTCTGGTAATTCTATAGCTCTAAAGCTCAGTTTTCCAATAAAATTCATTTAATGTTGCTGCTGCTGCTGCTAAGTTGCTTCAGTCGTGTCCGACTCTGTGCGACCCCATAGACGGCAGCCCACCAGGCTCCCCCGTCCCTGGGATTCTCCAGGCAAGAACACTGGAGTGGGCTGCCATTTCCTTCTCCAATGCATGAAAGTGAAAAGTGAAAGTGAAGTCGTTCAGTCGTGTCCGACTAGTAGCGACCCCATGGACTGCAGCCCACCAGGCTCCTCTGTCCATGGGATTTTCCAGGCAAGAGTACTGGAGTGGGGTGCCATTGCCTTTTCTGTCATTTAATGTTAGTACCTACCTAATCCATAGAGTATGGGTATATTAAATGAGATAATACATACAGAGAATGTATAAATAGTGTCTTGTACAAAACGGGGTTATGATGTTACTCAACATCAAAGGATGCCAATTTAAAGCCTTCTTATTTTTATTTTTTTTATCCCTAATCATCAAATGTGGTAACTTTGTGCTGCATCAGCCACCCTAAACGTCAACTCTTGCTACTCTAAAGAAGCAACTCCAAACACAGAAATTTATGGAGATGCATATTCTTAGGCACCCTAGTATGTCTAAATCAAAGTTTACATTTTAGTAAGCTCTCCAGATGATTTAGGGCTTCCCAGGTGTCACTAGCAGTAAAGAATCTGCCTGCCAATGCGGGAGACACAAAAGATGAGGGTTTGATCTCTGGGTTGGGAAGATCCCTCGGAGCAGAGAATGACAACCCCCTCCAGTATTCTTGCCTGGAAAATTCCATGGACAGAGGAGCCTGGTGGGCTATGGTCTATGGGGCCACAAAGAGTCAGACACAATTGAGAGACTATGCACACACACCAGATGATTTGTATACACATTTGAGAAACACTAAATTCTAGAGCATGTTTCTTATAAACCTTCTACTTTCTATGCATTACACCTGGACTGAATAGTTCACCACATGCTTTCCTGACTAGCACTACGGTATGGTTGTAGTAATAGGTTTAATTATAGCAAAATGCTCTCATCACATATATCAAATACTGTACGTAGATTGCAGAAATGCTGAGAACGGCAGTGGTTATGTATCCATTTGCCATATTCATCATCATGTAGGATAATAGGGTTGCTTCTCTGATGTTGCTCTGGTTTCATGACTTTTGTTCTGGTTCCAGAGGATCTCAGATCTGAGATATCTCTTGTGTGTATGTGTGCTCAGTCACTCATAAATTCACCNTATATCAAATACTGTACGTAGATTGCAGAAATGCTGAGAACGGCAGTGGTTATGTATCCATTTGCCATATTCATCATCATGTAGGATAATAGGGTTGCTTCTCTGATGTTGCTCTGGTTTCATGACTTTTGTTCTGGTTCCAGAGGATCTCAGATCTGAGATATCTCTTGTGTGTATGTGTGCTCAGTCACTCATAAATTCACCCATTCTTGATTCCATTTTGATCAATCATGTATACATCTTTTTAACACATGTTACTTTCAGACATCTTAGGACTCACTCTTAAAAGTCATGCCTTTAGTTATTTTGTTGAGATAAAGTTTAATACAATCAAATGTATCTTAGAGGCAAAATTCAATGATGTGTAGGACAAAACTTAAACATTCTTAAGAAGACAGTAAGTAAGTGTTAGTCAGTCACTCGGGAATGTCTGTCTCTTTGTGACCCCGTGAACTGTAGCCAGTCAAGCTCCTCTGTCCATGGGATTCTCCAGGCAACAATACTGAAGTGGGTAGCCATTTACTTCTCCAGGGGGATCTTCCTGACCCAGGGTTTGAACCCAGGTCTCATGCATTGCAGGTAGACTACCATCTGAGCCATCAGGGAAGTCCTAATGTATTTTCAAAATACAAGTAAACATAATAAAAGGTCATTAAAGCTTTCAGTAATGTTGGTGTGAATCACCACATTATAAGTTTCAAATTGTAATTATAAATTTAAAGACTTTGATTCACTTTAAAAATACCCATTTATCTGTCAAGCTTTGGAAAATTACTCAATCAAGAAACTTGAAGATTTTTACTACATAATAAAATTTACTTTAAAAGAAACATCCTGAAACTAATAAAATATAGCTTTTTCTAAATGTCATAATTTAAATTCAAGTCATTTAGATTAGTTCTCTTCAAATTATGATGATTTATTAAGGTTTTAGTATTTATGGATTTTATTATTCTACTCATAAGTTAGCACTTATAAAGTGTATTTTTTCTTGTTCTTTATCTTTTGCGGTACGGGATATTACAGGGAAGGAGACGAAAATCAGTTAAGGGTTAAGGTGTATGGTATGTACTTCTTCTGAATTTTTTGTGATTAAAATTGTGTTTTGAGGCAATTTTGATGGATGAGAGACTGGGGAATAATCCTTGAAAGTGATCCATATCACTTTTTAAAAATTATTTCAAATACCAGCATGGAAACTTCCAGTGGATCCATGGTTTTCCATGACACCTGCAGCCTTGGGACAGACTGTTCTAGGTCAGCTAAGTGAGTGATCATTCTTTGAAAGACTCAGTGAGGATGTGCCCAAGGCTGCCACTGAGCATTCTACCAGCTTCCTATTTTCTCCCCAGCTCTCCATCTGTGTTATTTCGTCTTCAGATCAAGCAGTTCTCAATAATAAGCTAAGGCTTTCTGATTTCTTTATAACTACTTGTCATCTATGTTTCTGAGATTAAAGCATGGAAAAAGTGGCTTTGCTCAGTGAGAGGCCTGTTTGTGTTGGGCACAGCAGGAGATGCTAGAGGCAAGTAGCAATGACCCAATGCACTAAAAAAAGAGGCCAAGTGTCCTTGAATGCTGAGAATTTACTTAGGATGACAAGAGAGATAATTCAGATCTGATCTTGGTCTAACATCCTAAAAAGAGAGTGTTTGTTATAAACAAGTTTTGCTATTCAGAAATTCCTCTTTAGCAACTCTTTTTGAATCCACTTTCAATAGAGGCAAGTACTCCTCTATGACCACCTCAAAACAGACAAGAAAAAAATTTTTTTGAAAAAAATAAATATAATGATATGTTTCCAAAGAAAGCAATTAATATGAATAGAAAGTAAAGAATATCCATAATTTTAAGGTACATAAAACATTTTGTAAAGAATGTTTAGTTCCCTACATATTGATATTCTTAAATTAGTGGAATGCTTTTTATCCTCAAATTTAAATGGAATACTTTCCTTTTTTCTCTATTATAATACCTCCAAGGACAGACATTTTTAAGTAATGCATGACAGTTGAGTTATTTAACCTTAAATGAGTAAATACTTTGACTGTCAAAGCCTGGATTACGATTTTCAAAGAGGAGAAAGCAAGTTTATGAGAGAGAAGAAATCAAAAACAATTATATATAGAAAACTTTTATGTCTCCTTACAAAAGATAACTATTTGCCAAATGAAAGGGAAGTAAGTCTGTGAATTGCTAGTATCACAATGTGCAGACCTACAATGGAGATTGGAGGCTGTAACCCCAAGTGTTCTGCACCTGAGATGTGAAGCACTGACATGAAGTATGGCTAACATGTGTCCCATATTAGTTCATTATTCCTAGTCAAATGAAATCATCTCCTCCAAATCCAAGACCTATTCATAACAGAACAGTTTTTGCCAATCTGAGGAGCCATAGGACCTACATTTATCCAGATGTTTTGACTTATCCAGCACATGGCCCTCACAATTTTATTCCTATTTCAGGTGCTGCTGGCACTTTAAGTGTTTCTGATCTTTGGCAATTCCTTCCAAGGGCTTCATGGCACAACAGTCAAGGCATCCAGGCCTTTTCAGTTGTACTAGTCACATCCTCGCACAAAATGTAATGAAATACCGACTGACACAAAGCACCAGAGATGTGAACTATTTTATTTATAAAACCTGTGCTGATACTCATGAGAGGTATATGTACTCATGTTAGATCACTTCCATGATGACGCATTATGCAAATGCACATTGCAGAAATGTCAATTATACCTTTTTGGGCTCCAAAATCACTGCAGATGGTGACTGCAGCCATGGAATTAAAAGATGCTTACTCCTTGGAAGGAAAGTTATGACCAACTTAGACAGTATGTTAAATAACAGAGACATTACTTTGCCAACAAAGGTCCGTCTAGTCAAGGCTATGGTTTTTCCAGTGGTCATGTATGGAAGTGAGAGTTGGACTGTGAAGAAAGCTGAGCACTGAAGAATTGATGCTTTTGAACTGTGGTGTTGGAGAAGACTCTTGAGAGTCCTTTGGACTGCAAGGAGATCCAACCAGTCAATCTTAAAAGGAAATCAGTCCTAGGTGTTCACTGGAAGGATTGATGTTGAAGCTGAAACTCCAATACTTTGGCCACCTGATGCAAAGAGCTGACTCATTGGAAAAGACCCTGATGCTGGGAAAGATTGAGGGCAGGAGGAGAAGGGACGACAAAGTGTGAGATGGCTGGATGGCATCACTGACTCAGTGGACATGGGTTTGTGTGGACTCCAGGAGCTGGTGATGGACAGGGAGGTTTGGCGTGCTGCGGTTCATGGGGTCGCAAAGAGTCAGACATGACTGAGTGACTGAACTGAACTGATTCCAACACAGTAGCTTGATTAAAGATTTTACTGTCCATCCCATTGGAGTTTTAACCATTTTCAGCCAGTTGATACTATTAGGGCTTCCCTGGTGACTCTGGGAAGAAGGCAATGGCACCCTACTCCAGTACTCCTGCCTGGGAAATCCCATGGACGGAGGAGCCTGGTAGGCTGCAGTCCATGGGATCGCTGAGGGTCGGACACGACTGAGCGACTTCACTTTCACTTTTCACTTTCATGCATTGGAGAAGGAAATGGCAACCCACTCCAGTGTTCTTGCCTGGAGAACCCCAGGGATGGGGGAGCCTGGTGGGCTGCCGTCTATGGGGTCGCACAGAGTCAGACACGACTGAAGTGACTTAGCAGCAGCAGCAGCAGCAGCTGGTGACTCTGATGGTAAAGAATCTGCCTGCAGTGCAGAAGACCTGGGTTTGATCCCTGGGTTGGAAAGATTGCCCTGGAGAAGGAAATGGCAACCCACTCCAGTATTCTTGCCTGGAGAATTCCATGGACAGAGGAGCCTAGCAGGCTATAATCCAGGGGGTTGCAAAAAGTCGGATACAACTGAGTGACTAACACTGACTGATACTATCTATTGGTGGTTACAGTCCATCAGTATAGTGTTTGACTTAGATTTATTTGATGCAGAGAGGTTGCCAGGAGTTCACTTTAAAGTGTAACATTACCACTTTTAGCATTTCCTGTATGTGATAGCTCAGGCCTATTAAAAACAGAGTAATCAATCTGTTCTTCAAGTTTGTTAAGTTTTTGCGAATGTAGGGTATGTATAATTATACACAGGTTTCTAGTTTCCTGAATTGTGTATGTTTATAATGAGAATTCCTATCACAATACGAGTTTTTCTCTTTCCTAAATGCACATGTTTTGTAATTTATTTCATTATCTGCAGAGAGTTCTATATTGATTTAGAACTAAATATATTTTAATGCTTTCAGGGATATCAGAAAAATTATTTGCAAGTATCTTAACGTTTGAAAATTTCTAGCAAATATGAAATTTGAGATTTTTCTTACCTCTATCAATCTTTTCAGAAGCAAAGGGCCAGAGTTGTTAACTGATTAACTGTATAAGCAGATGGGAGGAAAAAGAGAGTAAGCGATATGGTGTGAGATATGCCATTAAGTGCAGGGCTTAAATAATTGAAAATCAGGTCACATACAGAATGGCTTAATGCAGAATGCAGACAAGAAATAAGTAGGAAAAGATTAAGGACACTGAAAGAAAGAAATGTTTCAGAACCGAATATTGATTTATTAAAATTCAACAACAATGTTTGGCACTGAGAGCAAATAAATAACTAAAACAAAATAACTGCCAGGCTCCTCTGTCTAAGGAATTTTTCAGGAAAGAATACTGAAGCTGGTTGTCATTTTCTACTTCAGGGGATCTTCCCAACCCAGAAACAATCTGTGTCTCTTGCATCTCCTGAGTCTCCTGAACTGGCAGATGGAGTCTTTACTAATAGCGCCACCTAGGAATCCCCAATCAAAACAATCCACAAATCTAAGTGCTTTATAAATGCAAAGCTTTATATTTTTACTAGTTCCTTACTAGTTCTTTGGACACGACTGAGCGACTTCACTTTGACTTTTCACTTTCATGCATTGGAGAAGGAAATGGCAACCCACTCCAGTATTCTTGCCTAGAGAGTCCCAGGGATGGGGGAGCCTGGTGGGCTGCCGTCTATGGGGTTGCACAGAGTTGGACACGACTTAAGCGACTTAGCAGCAGCAGCAGTTCTTCAGCACACTACAGTTTACTCATAATTACAATCACAGTAATTTTTACTCTGCTTTTTCTTATTTATCCTCTAGCACAAAATGCTCTCCAGGCTATTGTTATTATACTTGCATGCACTATTATGGTTCTATAACAGAAAAACTACAACCTGTAGGCCAATTAGCCATTTTTGTAAAAAAAGTTTTATTGGAACACAGTCAAATGCATTTGTTTCTATATTGTCTATAGCTTGTTTTGGGACACAATGCAACAGCTGAGTATTCACTACACAGAGCAAGTAGCCTGCAGCCCAACATTCTCTTTAAGGAAGAGTTTGTTAATGTAGCCTTTTCTGCCATTGGACATTAAAGGTTTTTCCAAATCTTTTTCCATTTTATAATAAAAATCCTGTAACCACTTTCTTTAAAAAATTTTTACTCTTAAAGAAATATACTGAAGGTTATTGGGCTAAAACCTAGCTTTTTATTATAAAATTAATTTCAAAGAGTTTTCAACACATGGCCACAAGTATTGTCTCAAAGTATGAAATTTAATAGAATTTTGCCAATATTAATCATTATTATATATTTTAATTTTTAATAGGTTATCCATCATTTATAAAAATTTTATTTTTGATTATAAAGGAAATACAATACTGATGAAATGTTTTAAATAAAACTTGATAAACTGATTCTAAAATTCATCTAGAATAGAAAAAATACCAGATCAGTTAACTAAAAAATATTACTGGGAATTGGATGAGAGGAAGATTTTCAGTTCAGTCACTCAGTCATGTTCAACTCTTTGTGACCCCATGGGTTGCAGCATGCTGGGCTTTCCTGTCCATCACCAACTCCAGGAGCTTGCTCAAGCTCATGTGCATGAAGTTGGTGATGCCATCCAACCATCTCATCCTCTGTCATCCCCTTTCCTTCTACCTTCAATCTTTTCCAGCATCAGGGTCTTTTCCAAGGAGTTGGTCTCACATCAGGTGGCCAAAGTATTGGAGTTTCAACTTCAGCATCAGTCCTTACAATGAATATTCAGGGGTATTTTCCTTTAGGATTGACTGATTTGATCTTGCAGTCCAAGGCACTCTCAAGAGTCTGTCCAACACCACAGTTCAAAAGCATCAATTCTTCAGTGCTCAGCTTTCTTTATAGTCGAGCTCTCAGAACCATACATGACTATTGGAAAAACCATAGCTTTGACTAGATGGACCTTTGTTGGCAATGTAATGTCTCTGCTTTTTAATATGCTAAGTTGGTCATAGCTTACCTTCCAAGCAGCAAGTACCAAATGTCAAAACCTGCTATAAAACTATATTTTAAAAATGGTATGGACTTGAAACAGAATCAATAACATCAATTAAACACAAGACTTCTGAAAGATATACATAATTTTTATAATTTCTATATATTAAATATATGATTTAATATCATCCTATGAATGATATTTTAATAACTGACTGAAAAAAAGAGTTAAATCCTTACTTCACATTATTTACAAGAAACAAATTTTAGAGAATTGACTAGTTAGACATTAACTGCAGAGACAATAAGGAAAAATTAACTAGGATTAATGAAGGCTTCCCTGGTGGCTCAGCTGGTAAAGAATCTGCCTGCAATGCGAGAGACCTGGGTTTGATTCCTGGGTTGGGAAGATCCCCTGGAGAAGGGAAAGGCTACCCACTCTAGTATCCTAGCCTAGAGAATTCCATGGACTGTATGGTCCATGGGGTTGCAAAGAGTCGGACATGACTGAGCGACTTTCAGTTTTCACTTAATTAATTTGCAAAACAGAACACAAATATCTCAAAGTCTAATAAGATTGTCTACATTTTAAAAGAAAAGAAATCTTTTGTATGGGAAAATAATCATAATCAGAGTTTTCAAAAATAATAACAGGGAGAAATTATTTAGAACACATTTATAACATACATAGATCAATAGATAATATATCAATATACACATATCCATTTAATCAGTACAAATATAAATTCATAAACTTTTTAGAAGTGTTTGAAGTTACATTAAAATGTAAGTGCTCATCCTTCGATTTTCACAACTCTACTTCCAAGATATACATTATTCAAAAATACTTACCTGTGAAAGTTATAGGCTTGTGATAATGAAAACTGTTAAGTAAACTAAATCAATACACAATTAAACATAGTCAACATCCATAATATCAAATTCTAATAAATATTTTAAAGAGCAATGCAGATTTATCAATATATAAACCAATATTTAAAGGAACTCTCCAACATACATTGGGATTCAACAAAAGCAAATTATAGACAATGTTTAGAATAAATCCTACTTATATAAAGTACATACATAAACTTACATATTTGTATTATGTATCTGTTTCAAGACATTACAATCATTTCCATTTTTAGATAGACATATGTACATACATGCATATCTACAGGTGCAGATAAAGCTATTCCAAATAGATTAGGAAAGACAAAATCAATTCTTCTTTTGGATTAATTATGAAAAGTTTGGAAAAAATCCCCAGTCTTGGAAAGTTCAGTTTCAGAAGATATCTACAGTTAAGAAGTAAAGAGAGAATGTTCATTCTTCCTACATGATATTTATAATTGATCTAATTTATTAGTAATATTCTTTGTGTCTCTCCACTGAGCAACCTTAAAACACCTGTCAAATGACTTTAGAATTAACATAAGTCTTTTCTGCCCTGTTGACCACTATATTACCCAGCAACCAGGATAATGTCTGATGCATAGGAAATACTCAATTATTACTTACTAAATGAGTATAATATAAAATTTAATCTTTACTAACATAAAATCATGTTTAACAGCAGGGTTTATAAAACTAAACTGCAGTTTGGACACAACATATTTCTTTGTCTATTCATTTGTTCAACTAATATGTACATATTTATGTATATATGTATTTATCACACCCTTATCATAAATAAACCAAACTTTTGCTCTCACAGCAATTACACTATATTATGTAGGGGGTGAAGAGGGTGGGAATAGACAATAATCAAGTAAGTCTTTTATCAAAAAAAAAGATGACATGATTATTGTTTTATGATAGATAATGGGGAATAGATAGTGACTTGGGGGCTATCTTTGGTTGAGGAATGAGGAAAGGCTTCTCTGAGAAAGTGACATGAAGCCAGTGATTTCAGTAGTGTGTCTGGTGTGGGTGGTGTAGTGATTTTGCCCTCTAGGCTGCCGCTGCTCCTAAGTCGCTTCAGTCGTGTCCGACTCTGTGCGACCCCATAGACGGCAGCCCACCAGGCTCTCCCGTCCCTGGGATTCTCCAGGCAAAAACACTGGAGTGGGTTGCCATTTCCTTCTCCAGTGCAGGGAAGTGAAAAGTCAAAGTGAAGTCGCTCAGTCGTGTCTGACTCTTAGCGATCCCATGGACTGCAGCNCTAAGTCGCTTCAGTCGTGTCCGACTCTGTGCGACCCCATAGACGGCAGCCCACCAGGCTCTCCCGTCCCTGGGATTCTCCAGGCAAAAACACTGGAGTGGGTTGCCATTTCCTTCTCCAGTGCAGGGAAGTGAAAAGTCAAAGTGAAGTCGCTCAGTTGTGTCTGACTCTTAGCGATCCCATGGACTGCAGCCTACCAGGCTCCTCCGTCCATGGGATTTTCCAGGCAAGAGTACTGGAGTTGGGTGCCATCTGGGGGCTATCTGATAATCTGGAAACATTTTTCTCATTACCACTTGAAGGAGTGGAGAGCTGACCTATTGGTATCTAACAGAGTCCAGGGATACTCCTGAATATCTTTTAAATCACAAGATCCTCACCCCACACAACAAAAAATTACTCAGACCAAACTGTTAACAATGCAGGGACTTAGAGATCCTGCATGAAGCTAAAATCAATAAGGCAAAATTTAACCAACCTTAAATTGCTTGTTGGAAAAGCATTCTAGGCAGAGGAAAAAGGCAATAGCAAATATCCTAAAATAAGAAAATTCTTAAAGTGCTTTAGAAATGGGAAGAAACCTATCTTGAAAAAGTAGAAGAAAAGGTAGAAAGGAAGTAGGTTAGAAAGGTTCGCAGGAAGGGGTTTGACTATATTATGAATGCAATGGGAAGATAAGGGAGAGGCTTATACTGGAGAATAGCAAGATGTGTTTTGCATTTTAATAAGATTACTTGGATATTTCCTGGAGAATAGACAACAGGAAGAGAGCCACAGCATTATGTCAAGAAAAGAAATAATGTCAAAGGAAAAAGAGCACATTGGTTATTAGTGTGAAATGCTGCTAAAAGTCAGTCATTTTGTGACATTAACATTTCTACCTTTTCCTTTGAATTATCTGGTTCCACTATACACTGAGTTCAGTCAAGGGTTGACTGAACACTGTGTTAACAGGTGTACCTACATCATTTAAGAGAACCTGTGTAACTACCCTGTGAGGAACATATGTGCTTAGTCACTCTGTCTTATCCAACTCTTTGAGGCCCCATAGACTATAGCCCGCAGGGCTTCTTTGCTCATGAGGATTCTCCAGGCAAGAATACTGGAGTGGGTTGCCATGCCCTCCTCCAAGGGATCTCCCCAACCCTGGGATTGTGGGTCTCCCACACTGCAGGTGGAGTCTTTGCCATCTGAGCCACCAGGGAAGCCCTGTAAGGAACATACATATTGCCAACTCAGTTAATGAATTAGAAGTCTGAGATAAGAAAATTTAAACAATTTACCTGTTATCACTCAAATAATAAATGGTAGAACTCAGATCCAAACTCAGATATACATTTCTTCATTTCATGTTCTTAAGCACTGTATATGAACTTCTAAGTGCATTAAGCATAGGTAAGAGTTACATATTGCTTTAGCAAGGAATCCTAGATTTTTAAAAATGACATCTTGGTTTCAACCAAATGACACATAACAACAATTTGTTTGCATTTATTTCTTCAGTCAATAGAACAGACATTGATAAAACCTGTTTTTTTTATGATAATTG
Organism: Neotragus moschatus; assembly: GCA_006410615.1. NCBI lineage: Eukaryota > Metazoa > Chordata > Mammalia > Artiodactyla > Bovidae > Neotragus > Neotragus moschatus. Next base: position 601,491 of record SJYA01002586.1, read on the forward strand.
CTGTGTCTTCAAGCTTCCCAGAAGTTTCTTTTTTTCTCTATCTNTTTTTTTAAGATTCTTTTCCTATATGGGTCATTACAGAGTACTGAGTAGAGTTCTCCACACTGTACAGTATATTTTCATTAGTTATCTATTTTGTATATAGTAGTGTGTGTATAGGGGCTGGGGGATCAGTGGGTAAAGAACCTGCCTGCTAATGCAGGAGATGTGGGTTTGACCTCTGAGTTGGGAAGATCTTCTAGAAAAGGAAATGGCAACCCACTCCAGTATTCTTGCCTGGGAAATCCCAAGGACAGAGGAGCCTGGCAGGCTACAGTCCGTGGAATCACAAAACAGTTGAATACAATTATCGACTGAAACAACAGCAAAATGTGTATGTCAATCCCAATATTCCAATTTACCTCCCCCCCTCACCTTTTTCCCTTAGTAATCATGAGGGAATGCTTATGATGCCTATGATGCTTTCTACACCTGTGACTATTTCTGTTTTATAAATAGGTTCATTTGTGCCAATTTTTATTTAAACTCAACATATAACCAATATCATGTGATAGTTGTCTTTCTCTGACTTGCTTCACTCAGTATGACAATCTCTAGGTAAAAAAACTGAAAATAGAGCTGATATATGATCCAGCAATCCCACTCCTGGGCATATATCTGGTGAAAACCATAATATGAAAAGACATATGTATCTCAATGTTCATTGCACCACTGTTTACAGTAGCCAGGACACAGAAGCAACCTAAATGTCCATGGATAGAGGAATGGATAAAGAAGATGTAGTACACATATACAATGGATTATTCAATAATAAAAAGAACAAAACAATGTCCATGACATGGATGGACTCCATCTCTAGTTTTGAATAAATACAAGTAGTCCCTCCAGGAACAGAGAGAGGAGAAAAATGCTTGTTTGTTTGTTTGTTTTTCTTGTTAAGTAGGAAGAAGTCCATATTTCTAACCATCTTTCTGGGCTTCCCAGGTCGCTAAGTGGGTAAAGAATCCTCCTGCTTATAGGAGTTGCGGGTTCCATCTCTGGATCAAGAAGATTCCCTGGAGGAGGGCATGGCAACCCACTCTAGTATTCTTGCCTACAAAATCCCATGGATGGAGGAGCCTGGCAGGCAGCAGTACATAGGGTCACAAAGAGTCAGACACAACTGAAGTGACTGAGCACACAGTACATGTTTCTTTCTATCCTTGGACAACATTTTATTCTCCCCACCCCCAAATGTACCTTATCCCTGTCCTTTTTTAAAATAGCTTTCATAGCTCATACTTTATTTATGTTCGTGAAATGTATCCCCAATGTCTCTGGGACCCAGCTAGCATTCATGCATTTGTTGAGATTCTATTTCTTTATGTCTGCCTGAAGATCTAACAATAAACAGGAATCCTAGTCATCTCCTGATATTAAAAATTTCAAACAAGATATATCAAAATTAAATCCTCTCTGTGATCTATATCTCAATAGTAATAACCACCAAGAAGTAAAATGTACATTAAAATAGCTACTAAAATATAGGATACACTTAATCAGTAAAACTGTATCATATTCCAATCCTTTCTGTTCCAATTCCAGTCATTTCTATATCTGTTGATCCTTATGGTAAATAGTTTCATTATTTTTTTAAAAAGTAGCAGACTGCAGGTGACACTAAGTTTTCTAGACAAATTTCCAAACATTATGAAATCTGTTTATTCTGTTGCCACATTTACTGCACATAAGATTTAAGGAAAATCTCTAAAACTTACAGATCTGTTTGCTTTGTTCTAAAACATATATCTTAACTACAGCACAGAACTGTTGTGGTAATTGAAAGAGATAAAACAATTGACAGTGCTTTGAAAACTAAAAAATAAAACAGATCATTCTTATACAGAAGTGGAAATTATGTTTATTTAAAGTTTAATCAAAATAAAGTGTGTGTATTTGTAGATGCTATATATGTAACATTTGTAAGATCACCATCGTCCAGTCTGAAAAGACAAAAGATACCACCTCCTACAATAAGCATCCTCACCTAGCAGAGATCGAGTTTTATTTCAACCAGTTTGGCACCTGTGGAAACCTTTGTGTTTGATAATGACATTCAATTGTAAGCATCAAAGTTTTACAGGAATGAAAGAGGAAAAAACAAACAACCCGACACTGGTTTACCTGACACTGAGGCATGTTTAACTAAGCTAAACTCCCAGTCTCTAATAAAAAGTTGATGCTTTGTTCTCAAAAGTGTTTGTGGCAAAGTTCCTCCTTTCTCCAATACTGAAATAAATGGAGGATTGTTAGAGAAAATACAAGAGATTAAAAGTCTTTATTTCTATTTTGTTAAATTACAGCAGCTTGAACATATTGTTTGGTTGTCATCTAATTGAGAAGTTCATTCAATGGAAGTGGTGCCTAAACTCACCTTGACACCTGATTTGTCATGGAAGATAAAACTTGAACATTGTTTGGATCAGTTTTAAGAACCTGACTAAAGAGGATTTCTGTCATATGTTTCTTGATCCTTCCTTGCTTACAAAATTATACTTCACCATAGTTTGGTAAGTAATGGTGGTGACATATGAAAGTTCTTCCCTAACAAACCTGATTATCTCCTTTTTCCCAAAGGAATTCCTTTGATGTTGCATCATATAGAGGGTGGCAAGCAAAGGTTAAACACATGAAGAAAATCCTTAACATTTTTACAACTGGAAAATTTTGATGCAAGATTACTAAGCCTAGAAAAGCAATGGAATATTCTTATTACTCTGGTTGGTATTTTTAAAATAAAATTTCCTATTTCTTTAGCTAACAATGACAGAGCAATAGGTATCTTGTCTCTTCTGCCCTCTTTTATTAAACAATTGAATTCAAGAGGTACAAATTTATTGCTCATGCAATAGTAGAGGTTTTTGGATCTAGGCTTATGATATACCACATGAATATGGAGCTATATCTCTTTACCAACTGCATCATATAATATGAACCAGTGGATTTAGCAAAGGCTATTTCCATCCTGTGATTGAGGAACTGACATTTCTTAGTGTCAGATCCATAATGATATCATAAAATATCCATGACTGATCCTAATTTGAAGCTATCTGGTTTAGTGAATTTAATTATGGATAAAGGATTATGTTTAAAAAAATAATTGCTAATTTATTTGATATTCAATTTACTTTCCAGTTCTAAAACTTTTTAGTTTTAAAACTAAATAGAGTATATAATATATATAGAGAGAGAGTATATAATATAAATTTTTTCATCATCTATGAGGTAGCCTAACCACTGGACAAAGAAACTTAGAGAGTTGCAAGTTTATGAATAGAAAAAAGATATGGTAGCATTCAGCCTTTCTGTGCAACTTCATTTCTACAAAGTTTTAGCTTATTTCTCTCATAATGTTGTGATCAAGGATTTATCTTTCTTACCTTCCACCCCAATCAGGGCAAATTCTTTTCTCATTTCCATTCATACCTCTTTTCTTCCTCTCCGTACTTTTGTTTCCTGGAGGTCAGATCTGGAATGTCTTACTGAAATCCTGGAGTCCTGAGCTGTAATTGCAGTCTACCAGCTCTTCATTGAGCACCAGATTTTGTACTTGGGGGATGTGGCTCATATCCCTATGTCAGAAGGTTGTTGTTGTGAGGATGAGAGAAGTTGACATAGTAGATAGCTCACAGGTAGCATGTAGAATGTTTGACAAGAAAAAAGTTATTCCTTGCACTGATGTGCATAATTTACACATGATTTGAACTTTACTTGCCAAAAGGTTTAGTAAATACCCTATATTACCAGGTAGACTGTATGGTCAAAGTTAATCTGTATTGCATATACAATCAGTATCCTTCACCTATCTAACAGTGTTTTATATACAGAATAATGAATGTTCTTGCTCTTGACACTCATCCTCACAGTTATTTCAATGAGAAAGAAACAGTGCACCTTTGATGGTGCCTCCATTTCAGAAAGAGTAATATAGAGATGAACAGTGTTTAGGATCTACTTGACCAAGATAATAATGATTCCTCTCAGGAATGACAGGGTGCAATCAATATCTAGGAAGCTTTGGAATATTTTGAACCAAACACCAAGTATATGTTTTAACTCTCTCACCTCATGCCCCATTCCAAACTAATTAGCTGCTGTGTTTGTACATACTCAGTTGTGTTAAGTCATGTTCAACACTTTGTAGCCCTATGGACTGTAGCCTGCCAGGCTCTCTGTCCATGGGATTCTCCAAAGAAGAATAGTAGAGTGAGTTGCCATGCCCTCCTCCAGGGGATCTTCCAACCCAGGGATTGAACCCATGTTTCTTGTGTCTCCTGCATTGGCAGGTGGATTCTTTACCACCAGTGCCACCTGGGAAGCCCCAATTAGCTTCTGATACCACTTAACATCTGCAAAAACAATTCCCTGAATAATAAGTTCAATCAGGTTTTTCCGGGCCAAAAAATGTCTAAATCTATATATCTTATAATTAGAGGAGTTTTTTTTTTTTAATTCAGCATTTCATATTTGCGATTCAAGTTCATATTCATTTCAACTTGATTTTTTTTTCATTTTACCAAAGATAAATTAATAGCCAGGTTATTACCTTAGTGGAGAAGCAATGAGAAGAATTATTTTTCTCTCTGACAACACAAACTTGAGGTTTATGTGCACTTTTTTTTTTTTTAATCCTCAATCTACTGCATGCCTTATATCAGGGCCCCCTTCTGTTGCCATTCAGGATGTTTCTGAGTCACCTTCTCAACAGGCCTTTGGTCAGTTTGGCATTGCGGTCCCTTCTGTTAGTGCATTACTCTTTCTCATTGCATATATATATATATATATATATATACATCAGAAAGTAAACAAAAAAATTCCAACAACAGCAGCAAAACAATAACAATAAATGTCATACCTTCAGAAGGCTAACAGAGACAATTTTTGGATTATCCACTTTTTGGGATAATCTTCACTCTTGATCTCCTCCAGTATTGGCATGCCTAATTGAGAATTCCCTGCATGTAACCTGACTTCTTTGCAAAAGAGCCATAAAACTCTTTGGCCCTTAGAGAGGTTTCTATGAATGAAATTAATTAAGAAAAAGAATTTGAGGTCTTGGAATGGGAATCATTGCAAAGCACTTTTAAATTATAGTGTCATGACTGGATATTGGAGTAAATTCTTTGATCTCTTTTCTCGTTAACGAGATGATATGATATTTTAAAGGCAATCATTTCATTTTGAAGGTCTGCTGACATCACAAGCCATCAGAGCACAGTCGGTATGGAAATAAGATACCCACTTTTCTCTGCTTCCTCTTACTGATTTCATGCAATGACCTTGCAGTTATTAAATATAGGCCAACTTGCACTCTCAGACCTCAGGCAATCTCTTTTTTAAGTGATCACTTACTCCCCAACATTTCTACTAAAATTTGATGCTTAAAGATCACTTAATGGAGGCAACCAATTTATCCCTGTCCCTTGGGTGGTCCCCCAGGGCAGTTTTTGCTGTTTCAATACAATTACAAAAGGCTTCCAGGCTCTGTGAACTTGGTTATACAAGAAGGTTATGGCAACAAAGACTGTTTTCTTTGGAAAATTGTTACAAAGTGCTGACCTTCCTAAAGTATATAGCATTCCGAAAAGCCTAAAAGCCCAGATGCTTAACACTGTGAGAGGTGGTGCCAAATTCTGGAACCAAAGACATGAGTTAAAGTGCAGGATGCATTGAACCAAAACAAGAAGGAAGAGAACATTCTTTCAGGAACACTTATTTCATGTCCTGTAGCTTGGATTCAAACAAAATTCCTTTGTTGACTCAAAAGTGTGTTTAGGAGAATCTGACCTGGGAATAGCTTTGAGTCTCATACAAGAGCAGGGAGCTGGAGAAAAGTCAGGATGGTTTTAGAGGACTGTAGTGAGAAGTAAGAGCTCATTTGATGCCCAGCTGCTTTCGTGTTAAATATCAAAGGTTTGATTCAGACAACTAAGTATACAATCCAGGCAAGACAGTGGATAAATAAGAAAAAAAAAAAACATTGTTTACAGCCTCAGGGTTTCTCCACACTCATTATAGAGCATTCACATGGAAGCCACATATTATTTACTAAAAAAAAACCATGATTTCTAGCCTTGCAGACAGCTGTGAAAGGGGATGCTCTCCATGGGCAGGGAGGATCTGGGAGGGGTGGGGTGGTCAGTGAGAGTCCCCCTTCAACCACGAAAGCAATTACTGTGACAGTAGCAATCCCTTCTCCCCACTTCCCCAAGGGCTAAACACTATGAGATGCACAGGACACACTTCCCCAAATCCACAGGGATGTCCCATTTCCATTCAGTTTGTTTAGTTCTGTTCTGCCATACAATGAGGACATATAAAAAGTAAGACAATAGGCCTCTCCTTTAGACCACGGAGCACTTTTGCAGAAACAACTGACCTGGGCAACACTAGAAGCAATAGCCTTAGGTCTAGAAAGTTAATCTTTGTGTAGTTATTTCATGATACATATATTTTGGTGGAATTTTAAAATGCATTCATAGTAGTTTAAGTGGTTATGGTATAACCAGGACTAGAACTGCATCCAGTTAATGTTCCACAATTTATTTAAACATCCCTTTATTAATAGGAAATTACACTTATTTCTTTTTTTGTATTTTCTTAAATTTTATTGTGTATAATGTGAATTGCATCATTCTCCCTCAAGCATTTTTCTTGTGTGGACTATCTCTAGAACAATGATTATGGACACAAAACATATAACGGCTCCCATGGTGCCTGAATCTATTTAGATAGCTTAGCATTAAAGAATAGTAGAAAGAAAGTATTTGTTGTTCAGTCACTAAGTTGTGTCCAACTATTTGTGACCTCATGGACTGCAGCGTCCCAGGCTCCTCTGTGCTTCACTATCTCCTGGAATTTCCTCAAATTTATGTTCATTGTGTCAGTGATGCTATCTTACCATCTCATTCTTTGATGCCCCCTTCTCGTCCTACCCTCAATTTTTCCCAGCATCAGGGTCTTTTCCAATGAGTTGGGTCTTCGCATCAGATGGTCAAANTCCCAGGCTCCTCAGTGCTTCACTATCTCCTGGAGTTTCCTCAAATTTATGTTCATTGTGTCAGTGATGCTATCTTACCATCTCATTCTTTGATGCCCCCTTCTCGTCCTACCCTCAATTTTTCCCAGCATCAGGGTCTTTTCCAATGAGTTGGGTCTTCGCATCAGATGGTCAAAGTATTGGAACTTCAGCTTCAATATCAGTCTTTCCAATGAATGTTCAGGGTTTATTTCCTTTATGATTGACCCTGCTGTCTCAGGGTCTCTCAAGAGTCTTCTCCAGCACCACAGTTCAAAAGCAACTCTTCGTTGGTGCTTAGCCTTCTTATGGACCAACTCTCACATTCGTACATGACTAATGGAAAAACTATAGCTTTTATTATACAGATCTTTGTCGGCAAAGTGATAGCTCTGCTTTTTAACATTCTAAGTTTCTCAAGGCTTTTCTTGCAAGAAGCAAGTGTCTTAATTTCATGGCTGCAGTCATAATCCACAGTAATTCTGGAGCCCAAGAAAATAAAATCTGTCACTGCTTCCACTTTTCCCCTTTCTATTTGCCATGAAATAATGGGATCAGATGCCATAATCTTCGTTTTTTTAATGTTGAGTTTCAAGCCAGTTTTTTCCCCCTCTCTTCTTTGACCCTCATCAAGAGGATCTTTAGTTCCTCTTCACTTCCTGTCATTAGAGTGATATCAACTGCATATCTGATGTTGTTGATATTTTTCCTGTCAATCTTAATTCTAGATTGTGAGTCATTCAGCTTAGCATTTCACATGATGTACTCTGTATACAAATTAAATAAGCAGGGTGACAATATACAGCCCTGTTGTGCTCCTTCCCCAATTTTGAACCAGTCTTGTCCCATGTTCAGTTCTAAATGTTGCTTCTTGAGTCACATATAGGTTTCTCAGGAGAGAGGTAAGGTGGTCTGACATTCCCATCTCTAATAATTTTCCATCTTTTTTTTTTTTGTTGTTATTAGTCCTAGAAAGTCTTGTAGGTCTTCGTTCAACTGGTTAACTTCAACTTCTTCATCATCAGTGGTTGGAGTATATACTTGGATTACTGTAATATTGAGTGGTTTGCTCTGGAAATGAACTGAGATCATTCTATTCTTTTTGAGGTTGTACCTAAGTACTGCATTTCAGACTCTTGTTGACTGTGAAGGCTGCTCCATTTCTTCTCGGGACTCTTTCCCACAGTAGTAGATATAGCGGTCATCTGAATTAAATTCTTGTGTTCCAGTCTATTTTAGTTCACCGATTTATTTAGTTCACTGTCTGTTTCATTCATCTGATTCCTAAGATGTTGATGCTCACTCTTGCCATCTCCTGTTTGACCACATCCAATTTACCTTGATTCATGGACTAACATTTCAGTTTCTTACACAATGTTGTTCTTTTCAGCATCGGACATTTATTTTCACCATCAGATACATCCACAACTGAGAGTTATTTCCACTTTGGCCCAGCCACTTCATTCTTTCTGGAGCAATCTCTGCTCTTGTCCAGTAGGATATTGGATACATTCTGACTTGGTAGGCTAATTTTCCTGTGTCATATCTTTTTGCCATTTCATACTGTTCATGGGGTTCATGGGTAAGAATACTGGAGTGGTTTGCTATTCTCTTCTCCAGTGGACCATGTTTTGTCAGAACTCTTCACTATGACCCATCCACCTTGGGTAGCTCTCCACAGCATGGCTCACAGCTCCATTGAGTTATACAAGCCCCTTCACCATGATAAACCTGTGATCCAGGAAGGGGACAAAGAAGGTATATTGGTTATCTTTTTGATTGCTTCAGTTCCCTTTTAAGTACAATTTTCTACATGCCAAGAAACATAGAATGAATATTGGGAAGAGAGCATTACAATTTTAGTATTTCTGTTGATAATCATCTAACCCTAACCCTTTAAGTGGAGTCAAGCTCTCAAGGTACTTGGAGAATTGCAAAACAGATTGCTAAATAACTGTTAAGTAGAAAACTTGTAGAGAGATCATGGAAAACTGGAAATGTCAAAGGTTATGAACAGAGGAGCCTGGAGGTCTACAGGCCTTGGGGTCACAAAGAGTTGGACATGACTAACACATACACACACAAGATATTATAGCTTCTTTTAATTGGAAATAAATATTTTTATAGTTTGATGTTTTCAGTGATATCCACTGAACTTACCAAATAAGACTTTTCAGAACTTTTTCTCATGATGAGTGAGAACACTGAAAACTTGATGGACTCTGATTTCCTGGAGTAATTAAACATATCCACACTTGAACATTTGAATGTATAACATTAGAGTCAATTCATGTGATTCTATTGTGCAGAAGCTGCTAATTGTGTCAAATGATGTGGCCATTTTGTGATACAAAGTCTACTACTAATAACCTGGAGACCTATAGTGCTTACTTAATTTGTGATCTATTGGTTTTGTTTAGAAGAGATCAACCAAGATAAAGCAGAATAAGAACTGGTACATCCTCAGATTTTTGTCTGGTTTATCTAAAAGTGATTTGTTTGTGGGATGTAATTATACACACTCTTATATCCCACCACAAATATGTATATAGTCTAAAGGATTCTTTTGAATCCTTAAACTTTAGAATCCAATAACTTCACTGGACCATAAAATCACCAATGACATGCATATATTGACAGTCTGTGGCCAAATTTGAAATGCCTAAATATTTGAAGATGCCATACAAGTTCACAGAACATATGATCTACAGATTCAGCTGTTTCTAATCATGGAACAGTATTTGCATTCTCTGAAGTGCTGAAATCACTGGAGATAGATGACGCAATAAAGGAACCAACATTGACTGCAGGCTTGCTCATTTCCAACCAGTCAGGCACTGTTCTGAGCATTAATGTGTATTAATCCCATTTGATTCTAATAACATCCCTATGCATCAAGTGCTATTAAATTCCCCATTTTTATAAATATGAATACCAAAACCTACAGAATTTCAATAGCTAGCTAAAATTAACCCTGTTACGAAATGAGAGAGTCCAGGAGGCACAGAATATGCCTGCCAACACAGGATAGTGGGTGAGAAGGAGGCTTGAGAGGGAGGGAATATATGTATAGTTATGGTTGATTTATGTTGTTGTATGGCAGAAACAAACACAGCACTGTAAAGCAAATATCAGCCAATTAATCTTTAAAAAAAAAACAAAACTGCCATGTTGATATTTTAAGGATGGCATTCTTGAGTAATGGTGATGTCCTTGAGTGATGATGATGCCCCAGAATGCATGATAATTCAGGGTTCTTGCTCTTATCTTTTATTTTAATTAATTGAGACTTAGGAAAATTGAATAATTTGTGTGGATTACACAGATAATTTATAGCCAAAGTAGGTTTGAATTCCATGTCTGCCTAGCTCCAAAACTAAATTCTGAAATCAAATCCCTGAGACATGATTGGTGTAGAACAGTAATTTGTGTTCTAGTGATAGAGTAGGTTATTAAGAATTTAAATTTTAAGGAGGCTTTGGTTCAATTTCCTAGTTTTCTCTTTAATGGGTAAAGTGATTTGATGGCTTAAATGCTTTTCTATTCAAATGCATTTGAGTAGAAATATTTAGTTAAAAAGTAATGCTTGACAATGCTTTCTGTATTTTATGTCCTATATAACTTATCAAAATCTGAAATTGAGGCTATACTAGTAAATGTTTACTCAAGTAGCAAAACATTAAAATATTTGACCCTGTCTTATTGGCATAAATCCCTGAACAGAAAGCACAGCAGTAGTAAGAAGAGCCACCATCTGCAAGGTGATTTCCAATTTGCAGAGTGCTTTTGCACAGGTACTTTTGTAATTCACTGAGAACTTTTTTTAAAAGCACAGAAACATAAGAAAAGACACTTGAAATTCAATTGTTTCATTTTTCATTTCATAATAAACAAGTAGCAGGAAGACACTGACAATCTACTATTCTAAAGACAAAGGTGCATATAGTCAAAACTGTGTTTTTTTCGGTAGTCATGTATGGATGTGAGAGTTGGACCATAGCAGAAGCTGAGCACCAAAGAATTGATGTTTTTGAGCTGTGGTGTTGGAGAAGACTCTTGAGAGTCCCTTGGACTGCAAGGAGATCAAACCAATCAATCCTAAATAAAATCAGTCCTGGATATTCCTTGGAAGGACTGATGTTGAAGCTGAAGCTCCAGTACTTTGGGCACCTGACACACAGAATTGACTCATTGGAAAACACCCTGATGCTGGGAAAGATTGAAGGCAGGAGGAGAAGGGGGCAACAGAGGATGAGATGATTGGATAGCATCACCGACTTGGTGGACATGAGTTTGAGCAAGCTCCAGGAGTTGGTAAAGAACAGGCAAGCCTGGTATGCTGCAGTCTGTGGAACTGCAAAGAGTCAGACACAGCTGAGCAACTAAACTGAACTGAAAGACAGTATTTAGAATTATTCTTATAATATCAGGATCGCAGTTGAGTCACAAGTCTAAAATGTATGGCCATTGATAAGCATTTGAATTTATTTAGTGAACACTGGAGCTTTTTCTCTAAGGGAAAAAATTGTTTTAAAAAATCCATCTTAGATTATAGGACTGATACAATTTCATATAGTATATACATACAGAAATGTTAATGAGTTAATTCATGGGCATTCATAACACGCTCTGCCAAATACAAAATACTATGTAAAATACTGTGCTGTTTATTCCTCTTGCCCCTAAATTTTAAAGCAGCAGTCTACATCAGGATGGAGTTTTAGAGTCACCTGGTGAGTTTTTGAACTCCCTGGATCCAGACCCAAAACCACTCGGAGCAGACATCAATAATATTTAAAGTTCGCAGAAGATTCCAGTGTGTATGCAAGAATGAGAATCTCTGTTTTAAGGCAGTTTAGTCCTCGTTTTCACCTTCAACCTGTTTTATGGGAAGTGCATGAGGATAAGATGTTTGAGAAATCAAGGTAAAGCACTTTATGAGAGGAAAGGTTCTCATCAATATTTTAGAATCAGTGTTTTAAAAAAAGCTTATGTATCGAACCACTACAATATTGTAAAGGAATTAGCCTCCAATTAAATAAACTTATATTTAAAAAAAGAAAAGCTTATGTAAAGTTCTGAAGCATCAATTTTTAAACAACAAATGGTTGGTGGGTAGTTAAGTGATTTCAACACAGGTTTCACATGATGTCAGCATCACCCCGTGTCACTACTTTAAAAGATGACGGAATCATCTGCTTCCATTTTTCCACTGATAAAAACCTCATGTCAGAAGTGGGGCCTGATGACTTGAGCCTCATTTAGCCATAAACATGGGAAATGACAGACAATTCTGATGGATGTTTAGGAAAAGCCAAACCACTATGTGCAGCTTTCTTTGGCCTCAATGCAAATAAACAAGAATTTGTCTGTGCCCAGTTGGTATCTGATGGGCCACTTTGGAATGCGCTCAAAAAATGTGCAGCACAGAGCCTTACAGCTGCTGCCAGTTAGATTGGTTGGTTGGAGCACAGTACTATGAGGCCAAGATTGTGGGTTTGGGTGGTTTGAATTCCTCTGTTCCATGGCCACAGACTTTACCACTAGCCAGTCTCAGCCAGCTGTCCCCAAAATATGCACTGTTGCTCACAAAGCAGACTGGGTGAGAAAATGCAGATGAGTCAATTCAAATCTTTCACCACAACAAGGGGGAAAAAAAAAAAAACTGGAAGTACATGCCCAGCATTATATTCATGCACAGTACACAACCATCGTGCTCCATCAATGGCTTCTTTGTTTGCTGCCATTTCAGTTCATTGAGAATATGATTCTGCTTTCTGCACCAGTAGTCTGTAGTCTGTAAATAGTTTATATACTGTATGTACTCAGGTGTCTGCTTTTAGAATATGATTATGAGTAGTAGTTATAATTATGTAGTAGTAAATCTCACTGAAAACACATCTTATGATAGCAAAGGTGTGCCAGACATTTCATCTTTACTTGATTTTTTTCCACTTCTCCCTTTGTTTAGATATGGGGGTTAAATGGTTTCAAGACCACATTCTACAAATGAGTCTTGAATCATCTACCACTGGTAAGCTCAGAAATTTCATCTCCTCAAACCACGATTAGCGTGTGTGCCTTCTTCCTTTTTCTTTTTTAATAAGATAAGACTTCCGTCACCTAGACAACTTAGCATTGTACTAAGCTTAATCATCTTCTGGCACAAATCAACTCTTATATAGTAGGAAAAAAAATCTTACAAAGCAAATGACATACTGGTAAGAAATTTGCTAGAACTCAGGGTTCTTACCTATATGGGTTTCCTGGTATTAAAGACCACTTATGTTAACATTTTCATATCCTACAAATTACATGATCAGTACTCCAGAGTGATAGAGTCTGGTTATGTCCAGAGAAAAGAATAACAAGTAGGCTATATTTAAGACATTATTCCCAACTGCAATCCATATTCACAAGCAGATGCACAAACATTTATATATATATATATATATATATATTTCTAATATAATTTAAGAAATAAGATCTATAGTGATTTGGATAATACTCCTAAAATAAGTTAAAAGTCTATGCTTTTGTGTTTTCCGTTATGGAGTACATCGCCAACCTTTTTAAATTTTCACAATAAAACACATATCACCAACAAATTAGTATGACACATAATTCTAAATTAAAAGATAATGACCGTATTACAGACATTAACTGTAAGAGAAATTGGATATTATTTGTTTTTCCATCTTTTAGAATTTTACTGGTAAAAGATAGAGAAATCCAATTAGGTAGCTTATTTGCTTTTATACGAATCTTTCAAAATTGTCTCTCTACTGAAATTCGTAGTTTGGTTTTAATGGGAAAAGTGCTAGCAACATTAAACTGAAAGATGAGAATATGGGGTGAAAAAGTTGGTGGCTTGGTATATAATTTTTAAAAATCATGAGTATAAAATATTTTAAGACTAGTAAAAATTTTAAGTCATGGAAAATAGAATGAGCTTTTAAAATACGTATTCCTTTTGGTTCAATGGGTAATCTGTGATTGAGCCACTTTTATTGTTTACATTTCTTTGAGCAAAATGTTATTGAGTGCATAGTACCTGCAGTTATTCTATTGTGTGCAGGAAATACAAGATAATCATGATAAGGTTTTTTCCTTCCACATATAACAATATCCAGTGTAAAACAAAATGTAAAACTCTCACTCTTTGCAGATGACATGATCCTCTACATAGAAAACCCTAAAGACTCCACCAGAAAATTACTAGAGCTAATCAATGAATATAGTAAAGTTGCAGGATATAAAATCAACACACAGAAATCCCTTGCATTCCTATACACTAATAATGAGAAAGTAGAAAAAGAAATTAAGGAATCAATTCCATTCACCATTGCAACGAAAAGAATAAAATACTTAGGAATATACCTACCTAAAGAAACTAAAGACCTATATATATAGAAAATTATAAAACACTGATGAAAGAAATCAAAGAGGACACTAATAGATGGAAAAATATACCGTGTTCATGGATTGGAAAAATCAATATAGTGAAAATGAGTATACTACCCAAAGCAATCTACAGATTCAATGCAATCCCTATCAAGCTACCAGCGGTATTTTTCACAGAGCTAGAACAAATAATTTCACAATTTGTANCACACAGAAATCCCTTGCATTCCTATACACTAATAATGAGAAAGTAGAAAAAGAAATTAAAGAAACAATAAATAAATAAATAAATAAATGAACTATCAAGCTGTGGGGACTCATGGATGAAACTTACGTGCATACTACTAAGTGAAACAAACTCCCGAAGAGGCTATCTACTATATGATTCCAACTATATGATGTTATGGAAAAGGCAAAACTATAGAAATGATAAAAAAAAAAAAAGTAATTGGTTTGTGTAACTCCCACTTGCTGTTTAAGACTGACCAGAATCAAGTCCCTGTAGAAGCCTTTATTGCATCCAGCAGGATAGATGGCAATAGATGCCCTCATAGGACTTCTGCACATTCACTGTTCAGCACTATTCATAAGACTAAGCGTATTATTTAGTAACCACTGGATTGCTTTTCTTCATTCTTCTAGGGCAAGGCAGATCTCTTCTCTGTGGTCCCAGAGTATCTGGCATACACTGGACTCTTCATAAATATTAAACAAATAATGAAATACATTAGTTTACACAACTTATTGTTAGAGTGATTTCTCTTTTTAAATTGCAAAGGATCTATATTTTATTTGTAATTATAGCTGAGGATTGCTCATTAAGACATTTTAAGAGCAGTNCCAGAGTATCTGGCATACACTGGACTCTTCATAAATATTAAACAAATAATGAAATACATTAGTTTATACAACTTATTGTTAGAGTGATTTCTCTTTTTAAATTGCAAAGGATCTATATTTTATTTGTAATTATAGCTGAGGATTGCTCATTAAGACATTTTAAGAGCAGTCTTAAAAATTATATATGTATATATATGCATATTTGTTCTTTTTCATTATAGATATTACAAGGTTGAATATAGTTCCCTGTGCTATTATAGTAGGTTCCTTGTTGTTTACATATTTTATATATAGTAGTATGTGTATGTTAATACCAAACTCTTAATTTATCTTTTCCTCTGCCACTGCTATTCCCCTTGGTAACTATGTTTGTTTTCTATGTCAATGAGTCAATTTCTGTTTTATAAATAAGCTCATTTGTGTCATTTTATAGGTTCCATATTTAAGTGATATCATATGATATCTGTCTCTCTATGACTTACTTCATTCAGTATGATAATCTCTAGGTCCATCCATATTGCTGCAAATGGCATTGTTTCATTCTTTTTTATGGCTGAGTAATTTTATTTTGGGGGGCTCCAAAATCACTGCAGATGGTGATTGCAGTCATGAAATTAAAAGACGCTTACTCCTTGGAAGGAAAGTTATGACCAACCTAGATAGCATATTGAAAAGCAGAGACATTACTTTGCCAACAAAGGTCCGTCTAGTCAAGGCTATGGTTCTTCCTGTGGTCATGTACGGATTTGAGAGTTGGACTGTGAAGAAAGTTAAGTGCTGAAGAATTGATGCGTTTGAACTGTGGTGTTTGAGAAGACTCTTGGAAGTCCTTTGGATTGCAAGGAGATCCAACTAGTCCATTCTGAAGATCAGCCCTGGGATTTCTTTGGAAGGAATGATGCTGAAGCTGAAACTCCAGTACTCTGGCCACTCATGCAAAGAGTTGACTCATTGGAAAAGAGTCTGATGCTGGAAGGGACTGTGGGCAGGAGGAGAAGGGGACGACAGAGGATGAGATGGCTGGATGGCATCACTGACTTGATGGATGTGAGTTTGAACTCCAGGAGATGGTGATGGGTAGGGAGGCCTGGTGTGCTGCAATTCATGTGGTCACAAAGAGTCGGACACGACTGAGCGACTGAACTGAACTGAACTGAATACTCCATTGCATGTATATGCCACATCTTCCTCATCTATTCTTCTGTCGATGGATATTTAGGTTGCTTTCATATCTTGACTACTGTAAATAGTGCTTCAGTGAACAGTGGGGTGCATGTATCCTTTCAAATCATGCTTTTGTCCACATATATGCCCAGGAGTGGGATTGCTGGATCATATGGTAGTTGTATTTTTAGTTTTATAAGGACCCTCCACACTACTCTCCCTAGTGGCTGCCCCAGTTTACATTCCCATCAACAGTGTAAGAGGTTCCTTTTTCTCCAGGAGCAGTCTTAAATAGAGGGGGGGGAGTCAGATTTCCCATAAACCCCTGCCCTTATACATGTATAGGATCCCCTGTTATCAGCATCTCCCACCGGAGATCTCCCATATGTTATAAATGATGGATGTACTCTGACACATCGTAATCACCAAAGTCCATAGTGTACATTAGGGTTCACTCCTGGTGTTGCACATTTTATGGACTTAGTCATATGTATAATGACTTAACTATCCATCATTATGATATCAATCAGTGATTTCACTACCCTAAAAATCCTCAATGTGCCACCTGTCCAACAGAACTGATTTTATTTTTACTGTCTCCATAGTTTTGCCTTTTCTAGAATGCCATATAGTTGAAGTTACACAGTAGGTAGCCTTTTCAGATTGGTTTCTTTGACTTAGTAATATGCATTTAAGGTTCATTCATGTCTTTTTCTAGCTTGATAGCTCATTTCATGTTTTTTAACACTAAATAATATTCATCAGGCTTCTCAGGTGGCTCAGATGATAAAGAACCTGCCTGCAATGTAGGGGATGCCAGAGATATGGGTTCTATTTCTGGGTTGGGAAGATCCTCTGGAGGAGGGCGGCACGGCAACCCACTCCAGTATTCTTGCCTGGAGAATTTCATGGACAGAGGAGCCTGGTGGGCTACAGTCCATAGCATTATGAAGAGTCACACATGACTGAAGCGACTGAGCACAGCACAGCAATAGCTCATCATTTGAACGTACCATAAGTTTTTCTTTCACCTACTTGTTTGCTTCCAAGTTTTGGCAGTTATGAATAAGGCTGTGATAAACATATATGAACAGGTTTTTGTGTGGTTATAAGTTTTCAACTGCTTTGGGTAATTTCCAAGGAGCTTGATTCCTGGATAATATGTTGTTGTGCAGTCACTCAATCTTGTCCAACTCTTTGCGACACCATGGACTACAGTGTGCCAGGCTTCCCTGTCCTTCATCATCTCCTGGAGCTTGCTCAAACTCATGTTCATCAAGTTGGTGATGCCATCCAACCATTTCATCATCTGTCATCCCCTTCTCCTCCTGCCTTTAATCTTTCCCAGCATCAGAGTCTTTTCTAGTGAGTCAACTCTGTGCCTCAGGTGGCCAAAGGATTGGAGCTTCAGCTTCAGTATCAGTCCTTCCAATGAATATTCAAGATTGATTTCCTTTAGGATTGACTCGTTTGAACTCCTTGCAGTCCAAGGGACTCTCACGAGTCTTCTCCAGCACCACAGTTCAAAACCATCAATTCTTTGGAGCGCAACCTTCTTTATGGATAATATGGTAAGACTATAGTTAGTTTTGTAAGAAATCATCAAACTATTTTCCAAAATATCTGTACCATTTTGCATTACCACCAGTAATGAATGAAGGTTCCTTTTGCTTAATATCTTACCAGCATTTCATGGTGTAAGTGTTTTGGATTTTGACCATTCTGATAGGTGTGTAGAGGTATCTTGTCAGTGTTTTAATTTGCATTTCCCTGACAATATTGCTTATGATTTGTCCATCTTTTCACATGCTCATTTGCTATCTGTATATCCTTTTTGGTCAGGTGTCTGTCTGTTAAGATCTTTGGCCTATTTTAAGAAATCAGATTATTTTCTTGAGCTTTAAGAGTTCTTTGTATGTTTTGAGTACATTATTTTATCAGATATGTCTTTGGTAAATATTTTCTCCCAATCTATGACTTGTCTTTTCATTCTCTTGGTAATGCCTCTCACAGAGCAGAAGAGTTTTAATTTTAATGAAGTTGAGTTTATTAATTCTTCCTTTTATGAATGATGCCTTTTGTTGTATCTGAAAAGTCATCACTGTACCCAAGTCAACTAGATTTACTCGAGTTATTTTCTAGGAGTTTTGTAGTTTTGTGTTTTGCAGTTTGGTCTTTGATCCATTTTGAATTAATTTTTGTGATGGCTGTGTGTCTAGATTCATTTTTTCTTTTTTTGCCAGTAAGTACCCAGTTGTTCTAGCATCATTTGTTGCACAGATTGTTTTTGCTTCATTGTATTGCCTTTGCTTCTTTGTCAAAGATCAGTTGTCTAACAGATGTATAGAACAGACTTTTGGACTCTGAGGGAGACGTAGAGGGTGGGATGATTTGGGAGAATGGCAATTAAACATGTATACTATCATGTAAAAAAATAAAAGTAAAAGCATACACACACACACACACACACACAAGCAAGAGCAGTTGTCTATATTTGTGTGGGTCTATTTCTGGGTCATTCTGTTTTATTGATCTATTTATCTACCCTTTTGCCAATTCCAATTAATTACTGTAGCTTCATATTAAATCTTAGGCCAAGTAGCATCACTTCTCCAACCTTGTTTTACTGTGTTGGCTATTTTGAGTCTTTTACTTCTCCATATACTATGTAGACCCAATTTGTCAATATCCATAAAACAATTTGATGTGATTTTGATTAGGGTTGCATTGAATCTATAGATCAACTCAGGAAAGACTGACATCTTGGCAACATCAGTTCTTCCTATTATAAATATGGAATATCTCTCCATTTATTTAGTTTTTTGATTTTGTTCATCACAGTTTCATAGTCTTCCTCATGCAGATCTTATACATATTTTGTTAGATTTACACCAAAATATTTCTATTTGGGGAGTAAACTGTACTGTGTTTTTAATTTGAAATTCTACTTATTTGTTGTTGGTATACAGGAAAGTGCTTGACTTTTATATATTAACCCTGTCTCTGCAACCTTGATATAATTGCTTATTAGCCACAGGAATTTTGGGGGGATTCTTAGAGATTTTCTATATAGATAATCATGGCATCTGTGAATGAAGACAGATGGGTCTCATNGGGGAGTAAACTGTACTGTGTTTTTAATTTGAAATTCTACTTATTTGTTGTTGGTATACAGGAAAGTGCTTGACTTTTATATATTAACCCTGTCTCTGCAACCTTGATATAATTGCTTATTAGCCACAGGAATTTTGGGGGGATTCTTAGAGATTTTCTATATAGATAATCATGGCATCTGTGAATGAAGACAGATGGGTCTCATGTTTCCTTCCCAATATGTGTATCTTTTCTTTTTCTTTATGTATTTTTTAAAAATAATTTTTATTGGAGTATAGCTGCTTTAATATGTTGTATTAGTTTCTACTATACAGTCAAGTGAAGGAGACATATGTATATATATTCCCTCTTCTTTGGATTTCATTCCCATTTAGGTCACTAAAAGAGCATTGAGCTATACAATAGGTTCTCAGTTCAGTTCCATTGCTCAAATGTGTCCAATTCTTTGCGACCCCATGAACCACAGCACGCCAGGCCTCCCTGTCCATCACAAACTCTCAAACTCAGGTCCATTGAGCCGGTGATGACATCCAACCATCTCATCCTCTGTAATCTCCTTCTCCTCCTGTCCTCCATCTTTCCCAGCATCAGGATTGTTTCAAATGAGTCAGTTCTTTGCATCAGGTGGCCAAAGTAGTGGAGTTTCAGCTTCATTAGTCCTTCCAATGAACACCCAGGACTGATCTCCTTTAGGATGGACTGGTTGGATCTCCTTGCAGTCCAAGGGACTCTCAAGAGTCTTCTCCAACACCACAATTCAAAAGCATCACTTCTTCAGTGCTCAGCTTTCTTTATAGTCTAACNGAGCCACAGTCAGCTCCTGGTCTTGTTTTTGTTGACTATATAGAGCTTCTCCATCTTTGGCTGCAAACAGTATAATCAATCTGATTTCGGTGTTATGTTCTATCAAAAAGGAAGCTTAGAAGTTCTTGTCGGGTTAGCCAATTGTAGCTTTTTCAATAGATTCTACTGTTTTCCATGGATTAGTGAAATATCTTCCAAAGATTATTATTGTCTCAGATGAAGAAATGCCTCACTTACCATATCTCATAGAGCCAGTTGTATGATTTTCATTAAATTGTCACATTATCTGATCCTCTAGAACTCTCCGCATGAGAACCTGATTAAAATATATGGTGCCTCTCAATGGAAAAAGTCAAACTCAGCTTTTTCAGGTGATTCCAGGGTTTAGAATATCTCCAAAAGCAATTTGATATAGTATGCAAGTTGAGTTTCTATAGATGAAACTATGTAAGTGTTAAATGTATTAATACATGAAAACTATCAATAGTGAATTTCTAAACTCCTTTTTCCTAATATATTTTCAAGGTCTTATAAGTCTTGAGACTAAAGACCATAGAGTATGCAAAGTTAGGATAAAAAAAAATTTTCACCCTTCTCCAAAGCTTCAGTTTCAGTCATCCTGCAAAAACTTATTATCAAGGCTTTGTAGATTTGTTATACCTTATCTGTTACAAAGACTAACTCTAAATTAAAAGTGTCATGTACCTTCACCTAAACAAATCATTTGAGTTAAACTAACTTATACCATGGACAGAGGAGCAAGTTATACATGACTGAAGCAAGTTAGCATGCTCACAAGCATGCATGCACACTATTGTTCTTAATGAGATTTGACATTTGTCTTTAAATATTAAATCCAAAGGTCCATCTAATCAATGCTATGGTTTTTCCAATGGTCACGTATGGATGTAAGAGTTGTACTATAAAGAAAGCTGAGTGCCGAAGAATTGATGCTTTTGAACTGTGGTGTTGGAGAAGACTCTTGGGAGTCCCTTGGACTGCAAGGAGATCCACCCAGTCCATCCTAAAGGAGATCAGTCCTGAGTGTTCATTGGAAGGACCGATGTTGAAGCTGAAACTTCAATACTTCAGCCACCTGATGAGAAGAACTGACTCATTTGAAAAGACCCTGATGCTTGGAAAGATTGAAGGCAGGAGGAGAAGAGGATGACAGAGGGTGAGATGGTTGGATGGCATCACTGACTTGATGAACATGAATTTGAGCAAGCTCTGGGAGTTGTTGATGGACAGGAAGGCCTGGCATCTTGCAGTCCATGGGGTCACTAAGAGCTGGATGTGACTGAGCAATTGAACTGAACTGATTAAATCCAATTCCTAGAAAAAGTAGACTAGAGAGAGAGGCCCAGCCAGGCAGTTCACAGATCAATATAGATTATATAGCTCTGATATCTGTGTTTAGGAGACATCAAAATGATAGCTAGCTCATAATTATTGAAAAGAAAGTGAAGTTTTATGGCAAATCATGCTGAAGTAGATTGTGTCCTACAGGACTGTATTAGTCTCTCAGCCGTGTTAGACTCTTTGTGGCCCCATGGACATAGCTTGCCAGACTCCTCTGTCCATAGAATTCTCCAGGTAAGAATACTGAAGTGGGTAGCCACTCCCTTCTCCAGAGGATCCTCCTGACCCAAGGATAGAACCCAGGTTTTCCGCATTGCAAGCAGATTCTTTACTGTCTGAGCCACCAGGGAAGCCCCAAGAATACTGGAGTGAGTAGTCATTCCCTTCTTCAAGGAATCTTCCTGGCCCAGGGATATAACCCAGGTCACCTGCACTGCAGGCAGATTCTTTACCATCTGAACCACCAGGGAAGCCACAGGAATACCTAGGCCAAATCCAAATGTAAAACAGGAACTTCTGAGAGCAGAAGTTAAATTGTGTAGCAGTGCTGTGTCTACACAACTAAGAATATTAAGAAAAGGAGTGTGAGAACAGCAGAGTGAGTGAAATCTATGAAATAACACACACAAAAATGTTGACAGAAGCCAAATGATCACAATTTTAAACATAGTCTGGCTTTCAATTTTAATAGAACACTGTTTCCTGTGTAGAAAACAAATTGGGAGGGAAAAACCCATGTACATAAGCATAAAGATACACATACCAGTTTTTGCCCATATGAGAGATAATAGTGACTTGGACTAGAATTGTGGCCGTAGAAATAAGTGGAGAAAAATTGTAGTATTTGAGATATATTGCTGAGGTAGATACAAAAGAACTTGCTGAAAGACTAATGAATTTGATGAAAGATGGTGAGACCAAAGGAGGACTCAACTTTCTGGCTTGCTTGCTTGAATAGATGGTGATGGCTTTAAGATGGGGGCAATTGGATGAGAAACAGATTTTGCTCTTTAGTACATTTTTGGATATGATAACTTTTGAGTCATCCATCAAACAGACAGACATATTTACAAACAGGGAGTTCAGTGAATGATCTGGCCTAGCAATATCAACACAAAACAGGAAAATCATCAGTATTTGATTATGTTTAAAGGGAAGAGGCTGGATGATATCACCTAGGGAGAAAGTATAGATGAAAAAAGAACGGAACTCAAATGAAGTGGGAGGAACTCCAACTTGGAAAGGTAAAGTTGAAGTAAATATAGACAGAGCAATAAAAATTGCACAGGAGATGAAAAAGAGAAGCCTGGGATATAAAAAGAAAACAAACAAACAAACAAACAAAAGCCAAGATTCTATAGGGTCAAGGATGATGACAAGAAAGGAGAACGCTTTAAGGAATTGATTTTAAGAACTTAATTGTGTAACAATATTGAGAAATCAAGGGAGTTGAAGACTGAGATATATTTATAAGAATTGGTATTAGCATGATTTTGGTAATTCCAAGAAGGAAAATTTCAGTGATGTTGGAAATGAAAATGAAATTAAAATGGGTCAGAATCTGAATGAGAGGTGAGAGTGTGCTGTTTCAGTTGTGTGTTATTTATGGAAGAGATGTTCTTTGAGGCTAAGCAGAGGCATGGGCAGTAGTAAGAAGGGGAAATGGCTAAAGGAAAGCTAATTTTGGAAGGAATAGAGCATAGGTTTTAAATACTTATGGGAATGATACAATAGAACCAAAAGCAGTACTGATGATGGAGAAAATATAAGAGATGATTACAGAGGCAAAATCCTTGAAATTTTGAGGGGATGAGATCCTTAGCACCAATGAAGGGGATTTCATTTGACAAAAGCAGGGATATTTCTTCCATTGACTAGGAGAAGAATTTACCATCAAGCACATAAATTAGGTGTGGTGAAAATAAGATAGATTCCCTCTGATAACATTTAGAGAACTAATTTAAAATAAATGATGATTTCTGGCTTTACAATGCTGTGAGGACTATGGAGATTATTAGCTGGTGTATGTACATATGTTTGTATGGTGGGGAGAGCTAGAAGGGGTTTGAAAAAGAAAGGAGAAAGTAATAAAGTTCTTTCCTTCAAAAGGACAAGATTTACTAGGGCAAGTAGTATTTTAAAGTACCATTTTAACTTTCCAAGTGGTAATTTAAAAGAAAACCAGTCAACTCATTTATATCATTTTATTCCACAAAATTCACAAGGATAAAAGCAGAAAATTTGATCCAAAAAGGGTTAATTAGAGTGTTCTGGGTAAAGAAAATATGTGGGCTCAAAAAAAAAAAAAAAGTGAAAGTTGTTCAGTCATGTCCATCTTTTTGCAGTCCCATGGACTGTAGCCTGCCAGGATTCTCTGTCCATGGAATTCTCCAGGGACGAATATTGGAGTGGGTAGCCTTTCCCTTCTCCAGGGGATCTTCCCAACCCAGGGATCTAACCCAGGTCTCCCAAATTACAGGCATGTTCTTTACCAGCTGAGCCACCAGGGAAGCCCAGTGTGGTCAAAAGTGAGTATTATAAAATAGGTTATAGGATACGATAAAAGTGACAAGGGGAAGGAATGATGGCCAATGAGAAATGTGATGAAGTGATTCAGATGGACCAGAAGTCAGTACGGTGGGAGAATATATGCAGTGATTTGAAAGTAGTGATCAGATTGGGAAACATTTTTAAATCAGAATCTTGAACTTGATACAGTTACTGGTGATAACCATGATACAGGTCATGGTTTCAAGAGTGAGTATCTATGGCTACAAGGATTAAAGATAGTAACATTTAAGGCAGGTAAGGAAATGACTGACTAGTGCTCTACCTGCCACTTCCCTGGATACTAAAGTCATCAGGAATAAGACAAGGCTGGAAGTAGAGAGAAGTACTGTACTCAAGCCTTCAGTGAACGGCAGAGAGTGACTGGGAAGTCTAGAGAACAGTAATATGAGGGACAAAATTGGATGCACTGAAGGTTGAAAGACCTGGGGATTGGAATGAAAAGCAAAAGAAATGGAATGGTTTCAAGCAGCAATGGGTAGCAGGGGGTCACCCAACATACTACCAAGTCCTGGGTTAGGTGAGCAGGAAACAGAACCAATAATCTCCACTTGAGAGGTCCTCAGTGGAAGTAGTTTGATCTGGATTTAGTCAAGGCAAAAAGAAGAAATACGTGTTTAGAAAGGAATGACAATATAGGAGGCTAGGTTAGTCATAGATGAGGTATTTCAGGGAGCATGGAGAAAAGGTCTGGGAGTGAGAAGGCTGGAGGATGTGTCAGGTCAGAGGATGACGATGGCGTCATTAAATTAATGTACACTCTGCAGGCCTGAGTTTCTTGTGCTGCCACAGGGAAAACCAAGAGGTGAGTTATGATGCTGTTAATTCTGAAGCATGTCTGGAAGACAGAGAGAAATCTACCAAAGAAATCTACCATGACACCATGAAGACTGGTTATTGTTACCTCCTGCAGCTCTGGATATCCTAAGATCTTAGGCTTCATCCATTTTATATTACATATTGCAGAATTATATAATAGGGAGTCGAGTACTCCAGGTGGAAGCAAATTGGTATTTTAAAAAGTATTTTCTTCTACTTGTCACCCTTTAGGAAAAATATTAAATCCCTCCCCTTCTTTTGCAGGATGGAAATTTTTTTAAGTCAGCATTGAGACCCTGGTTGGTATTTTTATCTTTTTTGTTTTTTTTTCCATTTTCTCGGCTTCCCTGCTGGCTCAGAGGTTAAAGCGTCTGCCTGGAATGCGGGAGACCCGGGTTCGATCCCTGGATTGGGAAGATCCCCTGGAGAAGGAAATGTTAACCCACTCCAGTACTCTTGCCTGGAAAATCCCATGGAAGGAGAAGCCTGGTAGGCTACAGTCCATGCGGCCGCGAAGAGTCGGACACGACTGAGCGACTTCACTTTCACTTTCAATGAAACCACCTACCATGCAATTTTCTCCTCACAATTTTTAATTGAGAAATGATATTTTCATCACTCTCCTTTTAAGTCACCCTGAGAGGTGATTTAATACACTGATATCATGTTAGTTATGTAGGTTTGGATATCTCTACAGTTTTATCAATGATGCCCTCTCAAGACTATTGATTCCTCTCAGGAAATTTAAATCTTTGCATAGCAACTGATGGTTCTGGAAGAACTGCACAGTCAGTAATCCATGAGTTCATCAAATGTTCTACTCAGGGCATAGGCTCACTTTTCACTTTAATGCAGCTATCTTTTTACTCATCTGATATGAAGTCAGACATTCTATCTCAATGAACTGTAGACCTTCCCATTTGTGGCGAGGCATATAGGTGGAAACTAATTTCATTGAGGCTATATCTTGAAGGCAGCAAAAGATTTTATGACAAATGGTTGATTCAAGTGAACTCTCAGGAAAATTACATTTCCCTGACCAGAAATCTCTCTTTTGCTTATTTCAATATAGCGTGAGAATGTCTCTTCATTTGAATCAGCAGCCAACCAAAACTGGCATCAAATCATATAGGCAGTGGCATTGGAACTGGGTCTTAAAAGATGAGGAGTTCTGGAAATATAAGAAAGGGCTGACAGGGTTTGTAAACTTTTGGATGCCTGAAGAAAAGATGATATATTTAAATATTTTAAAAGGTACTGTAGAGAGAAAAAAAAGGTACTGTAGAGTTTAGTGTGGCCATAGCAAATGCTGTGTGTGCACGTGTGTGTACATATATGTGTGTTGGGAAAGAGAAAAAATAGCTGGAGACAGGAGATGCCACACCAAAAAGTAAATTCTTATATGTCAGTTCTATCAAGTCAATTGGTTTGATTTTGACTAGTTCATCATTTGATTATATTGATAGGTTGAGTGAAACAAATTTTAAAACTAGTTGAGAACAAAGTCATAAACAAAGTTAAACTAACTCATATTTTGGTATTAACCTCTTTCTGGAAAATAAAAAAGAAACAGCACATTCTGCCCCTTTTTACCTATTTTGCAGTCTGAGCTGAATTGGGTAGTCAGGATACACACACACTCATACATTTTTAATTACAGGTATATTAGTATCCAAGTCAGTTATTTAGCCTCTTATTTTAGTAAAATTCTGCCAATTGAATATATATATATATATATATATATATATAGAGAGAGAGAGAGAGAGAGAGAGAGAGAATGGGTAACGATATTAGAATGTATTTTACAAAGGAAATCTCAAATACTTTGCATCTTTGATTTTCAGAAGTTTTGGATAATTTCTGCATTGATTCTTTACCTTAGAAGTAAAAATCCCAAGTCACAGATAGGCATTTTAAAGTGTCACTGAAGAGCCACCGAACACCTTCATATTTGCTTTCCTATGAACAAACTAGTGATTCTAACCTTTTAAAATAGGTACACTCTGAATTTAATTATTAAATAGTATAGATTTCTTTAGAATTGAGTAGATATATTTGAATGGTAGCTTTTCCTCTCAAAATGTAAGTAAAATATCTAAAATACTGTATCAGGAATGTTAAACTTTGCTTTCATACTAACATGGTCTGAAAAATGACTTTAGACAGTTTTGGTTTTCTAAGTTGGAAGATCCAGTCCTTTTGGCCCCAGAGACTGGTTTCATAGAAAACAGTTTTTCCAGAGACTGACAAGGGAAGGAATGGTTTCATGAGGATTCAAGTGCGTTACATTTATTGTGCCCCTTTTTCCTATTATTATTATATCAGCTCCACTTCATATCATCAGATACTAGATCCTAGAGGCTGAGGACCCCTGTTCTAAACAACTTCAGCATAGTTGAGAAAGCAGTAGCAGGAGATACGAGAAGTGACGGGTGAATGAGACAGAAGCACAAGCTGCTTGTGAAGGTTAGGGTTGTGAGCAGGTTTGTGACAGCGGAAGGTGAAAACCTGGGGCTGCATGCCAACAGAAATAGCCAAGTTGACCAAAGTGTAGGATGTGAGGCAAAGACAGAATGTGACGTAAGCCTGTGCTCATTCCTTCCCAGCGTCCTGCTCACCAAAAGGCCACACACAAGAGAGCAGGGCTCTGTACCCGCTGCGTAGCTCCCGACTTGGTTTCCAGTCCGCACACTACCACTGGCTGGCTTTGTGGCTGGGGGTGGTTACTTACCCTAGAAGCCCCTCTATCTTATGTGTTACAGTGAGAAAATAGCAAAACATAACTTTTCAGTAAAATAGAAATAATATCGTACAGTAAAGTCACCACAGGATACGTGACACAGACATTCTCAATATGTGTGAGAGCTATGCTTACTATTTTTATTATTTTTACCACATAATCTAGGTAGGCAGCATCAAAGTAAGAAGAGAGGTAAGTCTATTCCTATATAAATGAGGAAAAATAACTCTTCTAATATTCATTAGAGCTGTGTTATCAAAGTATTGCAAACTGGATGGTTTAAACAATAGAAACTTATTTTCTCATAATTCAGAAGACTGGAACTCTGAGATCAAGGTGTCAACATAGTCATTTCCTTCTGAGGACTGTGAAGAAGAATCTGCTTCATGCTTCTCCCAAGCCTCTGGTGGTTCACTGGCAAATCTTTCTGCTGCTTGTTTTGTCTTGTGTGTCACCCTGATCCCTGCTTTTATCTTCAATGTGCACTCCTTGTGTGTGTGTCTGAGTTCAAATTTCTTTTTATAATGATTCCATTGATATTAGTTAAGGGTCCATCTTACTAGTTAAACCCTTAACTTATTAGTTAAGGGTCCATTATGACTTCAGTTTAATTAATTATATTTTCAAAGACTGTTTCCAAATACAGTCACATTCTGAAGGACAAGGGGTTAAAACTTCATCACATGAATTTTGGGGAGATGCAAATTAATGTATAAGATCTCCCTTTAAAGTACTCTTCCTCAAGGGTTCCATCAGCTCATATAGTCCTTATTATAGTCTGTTTTTTGTCCTGCTTCTTTCCATTTTCTAATGCCCAGGGGTCTCTTTTCTTGGCGTCATAGGTTATACCAGTAAGTTAAAAAGTGTGTGCATGTGTAAGTGCATGTATGTGTGTATGTGTGTGTGTATTCACTACTTCGTCAAATAAATAGAAAACAGCTAATCTTTACCAAAAGATATTGAGGCTCCATGCAAAGGCTAAGAGATAGAGAGAGTGCCTACAGATTGTTCATATTATTGGTTCTTAACCTCTTTGAGAGATTATGGAAAGCTAAGGACATTCTTTCCCTCAAATACAAGTAAACATGAAAACACACAGCATCTTGTGTACAATGTATGAAAATTACTAGATTACTTGTTGTAGTCTTTTTTTAAAACCTCCTAGAGGTCTACTAACCCTGGATTAGGGATCTTTGGTCTCTTCTAAACTTTCTCGATCTCAATATAATTAAAATTTTGTACAGGTAATTATTGGCTGTGAGAGGCTGGGCATTGCAGGATCTTAACAAAATCTCTGGCCTCTACCCACCAGCCACCAGTAGCATAGCCTGAGTAGTTAGAATCAGAGCTATCTCCAGACTTTTCCAGATATCTCCTGGGGCCAAAGTCACTCCGTGTGAGAACAATTGGCCTACAAAGAGTATTGACCCTAGAGCTAAAGTAAATTTACATAAATATTTGGTAAAGCTTGTCAGAACAGAACAGTGTTACGTTAATAAGTAAGTAGAAAATCAGTCACTGCTAGATTAAGGGTATCCAGAATATGCAGCTGTATATTTGTTTGTTTGTTTTATCTTCACAGGAGCAAAGAGTATATGGCACTTTGTGAGTGTCCATAAAGTATTTGCTTTTATGTTTATTTGTAGTTGTTTACACTCAAACCATTCACACTTAGTGGGTAAGACAGAAAAATATACATCTAACCAAGTTAAACGTTGCCCAAAGATGCTTCCTTTAGTGGCAATGGTGGAGGGAGGGCAGCTGGAAATAATCCGGATATTTATGCCTTTAATAATACTGTAATATTTGGATAAAAATGTGACATAAGAGCAAAGAGGCAACTGTTTAGTCTGCTAATGGCTGGAAAGTGGTTTATGGAACTAGTGAGGATACGGGTAAGGTGTGAAAGGGTATATATGTGTTCAGTGTTCCTATTTATTTGAATTTCAGGTGTACAACATAGTGATTTTATAATTTTATACATTACCAAATGATCATTGCTATGAGTCTAGTTAAAATCTGAAAGAAAGAAAATGTTAGTTGCCTCAGTTCAGTTCAATTCAGTTGCTCAGTCGTGTCCGACTCTTTGCGGCCCCATGAATCACAGCACACCAGGCCTCCCTGTCTATCACCAACTCCCGGAGTTCACTCAGACTCACGCCCATCAGTCAGTGATGCCATCCAGCTATCTCATCCTCTGTCGTCCCCTTTTTCTGCCCCCCAATCCCTCCCAGCATCAGAGTCTTTTCCAATGAGTCAACTCTTCACATGAGGTGGCCAAAGTACTGGAGCTTCAGCTTTAGCCTCATTCCTTCCAAAGAAATCCCAGGGCTGATCTCCTTCAGAATGGACTGGTTGGATCTCCTTGCAGTCTAAGGGACTCTCAAGAGTCTTCTCCAACACCACAGTTCAAAAGCATCAATTCTTCGGCACTCAGCCTTCTTCACAGTACAACTCTCACATCCATACATGACCACAGGAAAAACCATAGCCTTGACTAGATGGACCTTAGTCAGCAAAGTAATGTCTCTGTTTTTGAATATGCTGTCTAGGTTGGTCATAACTTTTCTTCCAAGGAGTAAGCGTCTTTTAATTTCATGGCTGCAGTCACCATCTGCAGTGATTTTGGAGCCCCCCAAAAT
>SJYA01002586.1:632306-670843 GCA_006410615.1 Neotragus moschatus
CACCATCTGTAGTGATTTTGGAGCCCAAAAAAATAAAGTCTGACACTGTTTCCACTCTTTCCCCATCTATCTCCCATGGAGTGATGGGACCGGATGCCATGATCTTCTTTTTCTGAGGCCTGGCGTGCTGCAAATCATGGGGTCACAAAGAGTTGGACACGACTGAGTGATTGAACTGAACTCAACTGAGTATTCTATTATAGCTGTATAATGCCTCTTCTTAATCCATTTATCTATTGATAAACACTTAAGTTGCTTCCATATCACGGCTGTTGAAAAAGCGCTACTATGAACATTGGGGTGCATATTTCTGTTTGAATTAGTATTTTCATTTTCTTTAGATACACACACATGAATGGAATTGCTGGACCATACATTTTTATATTTTTAGTTTTTGGGGGGAACTATTTTCGCAGTGGTTGTACCCGTTTGCACTCCCAATCAATAGTGTGTGAGGGTTCCTTTTTCTCCACATCTTTGCCAGCACTTGTTATTTCCAGTCTTTTTGATAATAGCTATTTTAACACATTGTGGTTTTGATTTGCATTTCCCTGGTGCTTAATGATGTGGAGCATCTGTTCATGTACCTGTTGGTCATCCACANGCAGTGGTTGTACCCGTTTGCACTCCCAATCAATAGTGTGTGAGGGTTCCTTTTTCTCCACATCTTTGCCAGCACTTGTTATTTCCAGTCTTTTTGATAATAGCTATTTTAACACATTGTGGTTTTGATTTGCATTTCCCTGGTGCTTAATGATGTGGAGCATCTGTTCATGTACCTGTTGGTCATCCACATGTCTTCTTTGGAAAAATGTCTATTCACATCTTCTATCTATTTTTAATCAATTTTTTTGTGACTTTGCTATTGAGTCATATGACTTCTTTGTATATTTTGAATATTAGCCTCTTATCGGATATATAACTTGCAAATATTTTCTACCATTCAGTAGGTTATCTTTTCATTTATTGATAGTTTCCCTTTTGGTGATTTTTAATTTATTTGCGCTTATTTACTTTTGCTTTTGTTGCTTTTGCTTTTTGCATCAGATTCAAAAAATCATTGCTAAGACCTATGTCAAGGAGCTCACCACCTATGTTTTATTCTAGGAGATTTATAGTTTCAGGTTTTGTATTTAAGTATTTAATCCATTCTGAGTTTATTTTTGTGTGTGGTTTAAAATAATAGTCCAGTTTCAGTCTTTTGTATGTGGCTGTCTGATTTTCCCAGCACCATTTATTGAAGAGACTATCCTTTCCCCATTCTGTATTCTTGCTCTTTGTCATATGTTATTGGACTATATGTGCATGAGTTTATTGCTGTGCTCTTTATTCTTTTTCATTGACCTTTATGTTTATTTTTAATACAGATAATGCAGTATTTTAATTACTGTAGCTTTGTAATATGGTTAGCTTTGTAATATGGTTTGAAATCAGGGAGTGTAATGCCTCCAGCTTTTTATTCTTCCTCAAGATTGCTTTGGCTATTCAGGATGTTCTATGATTGCACACAAATTTTAGGACTATCTGTTCTACTTCTGTGAAAAATGTCACTGAAGTTTCAATAGGCAGTTCACCGAATTTGTATATTTCCTTGAGTAGATATGCATTTTAGCAAAATTAATCTTTTAATCCATGAGCACAGAATATCTTTCCATTTATTTGTATCTTTAATTTCTTTCATTAATGTCTTGTAGTTTTCAATATACAGGTCCTTTACCTCCTTGGTTAAATCTACTTCTAAATGTTTTATTCTTTTTGATGCAGTTGTGCATGAGATTGTTTTCTTAGCTTCTCTTTCTTACTGTTCATTATAAGTGAAACATAACATATTATGTTCATGAACTTACTGTTCATTATAAGTGAAACATAGCATATAAGAAACATAACATATTTTTATATACTGACTTTGTATCCTACAACTTTACCAAATTTACTTATTAGCTGTAACAGTTTCCTGATGGAGTTTTTAGCATTTTCTATATATAAAATAATGTCATATGCAAGTAATGACAGTTTTATTTCTTCCTTTCCTGTTTTGGATGCCTTTTATTAATTTATTTTTTCTTGTTGAATTTCTCCAGTTTTGATATCCAATACTGTGTTTCCCTGGTGGCTCAGAGGGTAAAGCGTCTGCCTGCAATACAGGAGACCTGGGTTCAATCCCTGGGTCAGGAAGATCCCCTGGAGAAGGCAATGACAACCCACTCCTGTACTCTTGGCTGGAAAACCCCATGGACAGAGAAGCCTGGTAGACTACAGTCCATGGGATCGCAAAGAGTCGGACACAACTGTGCGACTTCACTACACTCACTACTGTGTTGAATAAAAGTGGCAGCTTTTTTTCAGCTTTCCATTGATGAGTATTATATTAGCTGTACAGTTGTCATATTTGGCCTTTACTAGGTTGAATACATTCCCTCTATATCCACTCTGTTGAGAATTTTTTTTAATCATAAAAGGATATTAAAGTTTGTCAAATGCTTTTTTCTGCATCTGTTGAGATGATCATATATGATTTTTATCCTTCATTTTGTTAATGTGGTGTATCATATTTAATCTTTATAAACATAGATGTGGAAATTCTTCATTCCATTTTACAAATGGGTAAACTGAGTGTCAGAGTATAACCTGTCTCAGTTTACACTGTCAGAGGGAAGAGCTGAGATTTAAACGCATTGTCTGCGAGATTTCAAGCCCTGGTCTCTTAGTCCCTGTGCTGCAGTGTGTCCCAGGTGCCACATTTTTACAATAGAAACATTTTAGCTGTCTATCATTTACACTTTATGCTCTCCTGACTATTTTTGAAAAACACAGCTAATAAAAAAAACATAGCAATAAATGTTTAAGAGAAAAACAGCTGTGACAAAAATTAAAGGAAAATCAAAAGCCCTTTGAGGTGGGGACGATATCACTCTAAAATAAAAGTAAAGTAAATATCACATTAAAGTAATAATTTTCCATAAATGTTTGTTGAATGAGCAAATGATCAGAGATTTTAAGCTTAAAAATTCCTAGAAACTAGAGTACAAAGAGGCGCATGACATGTGTAACATAAGAAATCATATTAGTTCAGTTGAATTCAGTTGCTTAGTCATGTCCGACTCTTTGCGACCCCAGGGACTGCATCACACCAGGCTTCTCTGTCCATCACCAATTCCCAGAGTTTATTCAAACTCATGTCCATTGAGTTGATGATGCCATCCAACCATTTCATCCTCTGTCGTCCCCTTCTCCCCTTCAATCTTTCCCAGCATCAGGGTCTTTTCCAGGGAGTCAGCTACTTCACATCAGGAGTTTCAGCNTTTTAGCTGTCTATCATTTACACTTTATGCTCTCCTGACTATTTTTGAAAAACACAGCTAATAAAAAAACATAGCAATAAATGTTTAAGAGAAAAACAGCTGTGACAAAAATTAAAGGGAAATCAAAAGCCCTTTGAGGTGGGGATGATATCACTCTAAAATAATCACATTAAAGTAATAATTTTCCATAAATATTTGTTGAATGAGCAAATGATCAGAGATTTTAAGCTTAAAAATTCCTAGAAGCTAGAGTACAAAGAGGTGCATGATATGTGTAACATAAGAAAGCATATTAGTTCAGTTGAATTCAGTTGCTCAGTCATGTCCGACTCTTTGCGACCCCAAGGACTGCATCACACCAGGCTTCTCTGTCCATCACCAATTCCCAGAGTTTACTCAGACTCATGTCCATTGAGTTGATGATGCCATCCAACCATTTCATCCTCTGTCGTCCCCTTCTCTTCCCCTTCAATCTTTCCCAGCATCAGGGTCTTTTCCAGGGAGTCAGCTACTTCACATCAGGAGTTTCAGCTTCAGCATCAGTCCTTGCAGTGAACACTCAGGACTGGTCTCCTTTAGGATGCACTGGTTGGATCTCCTTGAAGTCCAAGGGACTCTCAAGAGTCTTCTCCACCACAGTTCAAAAGCATCAATTCTTTGGCACTCAGCTTTCTTTGTAGTCCAACTCCCACATCCATACATGACTATTGGAAAAACCATAGCTTTAACGAGACAGACCTTTGTTGGAAAAGTAATGTCTCTGCTTTTTAATATGCTGTCTAGGTTGGTCATAACTGTCCTTCCAAGGAGTAAGCATCTTTTAATTTCATGGCTGCAATCACCATCTGCAGTGATTTTGGAGCCCCCCCCAAAATAAAATCTGCCACTGTTTCCACTGTTTCCCCATCTGTTTACCATGAAGTGATGGGACCAGATGCCATGATCTTAGTTTTCTGAATGTTGAACTTTAAGCCAACTTTTTCATTCTCCTCTTTCACTTTCATCAAGAGGCTGTTTTCAAGAAAGTATATAACCTTAGTGAAACAAGTTATTTTGTAGACTTTAATAACTGGGGTAACATAACTAATGATATTGTTTACTGTAGTATTTCAGAAGCAGAAATTATCTATATATTATAAGCTAATTTTTGTAATGATCCTTGAAAAATAGATGATAAATCCTTATGAAGATCTTATGAGGAGCTAAGTTAATATGCTCTAGATAGGTCTTCTTCTGTTAAGCTAATGTGATGATTCTGATTCTTAGTTGGGAGGAAAAGCGCTCTTCCCAAAGATGTTCCAGTACAGGGAAAGAGTAAGGTGTCAGAAGGCTAATTAGTCTTGGTTCAAGCCCCACTGCTTGGCCATTCTAACCTTTGACCCTAGGCAAGCCCCTTAGCCAGTTTCAGCTTTCTCAGCTGTAAAAAGGAGAACAAGATCTACTTTGGAAAGTTTTTGTTAACATATTAAGAGCAACTATATGCAAAATGGCAGTTTACAACATAACAAAAATGATGATGGTTATCAAACTGATTCTTCTCTTTGTAACCATCAAGGTCTAAATTAACATTTACTCCAATTCTCTTCAGTCACTTTTTGCTTATTTTTTTCCCATTTTATGTGAAGTATATTTGGAGTTTCATACATAATGTGTTTCACAGAGACAGGAAATGTATCTGTCTTATGTACTGCCGTGTGCCTAATAACTGGCCCTGAGCAGGGGCTCAATAAATATGCATTTAAATGAAAGATTGAATGAATGAATGGATTAGGGTGAATTGGGGTGAGCTGTTGCTTATACCTACAGTCTTCCTCATCATACCATACACCAAGGTTTCTGGTTTGGAAATACTAGCAGGAGTACATTGCACCTCAGGATACAAGGTAATATTACATTGTAATATATTCTTCTAGTATTATATTGCTCTGTAGTATGAGTTTTTCTGTTTCTGAAGAGGTCATAAGAGTCTGGACCTTCCCCATACCCTCACTGGTCTGACTGATAGTCACAGGCTCTATTTTCTACTATTGCTGAAAACCTATTTGACTTTCATAATTTCCTTCTTTATCGTACTTTCTTTTATGTTTCAGGAAGAAAAAGATAAACTCCAGATATGATTACAACTTTAGATTTTATATGTTCTTGCTATAGACACATTTTCCTTATTTTATCACATAAGCAGTAGTTTTGTTTTTTCAATATAGTTTGCTCAGCAGTTCAGCCCAGGGAAGCCCACGTTTTCAGATAGATGATTTAGTATTATGCTAAATAGCAATATTTTAGCTGTCTGTTAATGGAAAAGCACGCAATTAGTTGTATTTAATCATTGGCAATGGATTCACAGAGACGCTACTACCAAAGTGATTCATAGAGACTAGTGTTTAGAACTTAATTTTTAAAATAAATTAAGAAGCAATGTTAGCAAAACAGGTATTCAGTACTCTACTCATAGAGAATAGAATCACAAAGAAAAGGGGCAATTTCTGAAATTTTTGTTCAGAGAGAGAGAATGGGAGGAGGTGGCATCAATGAAATTAAACTCAGTAATTAAATCCTAATGAGTAATGATCTAGCTTCTCTATAAAATAATGCTTGGCCCTGTTCTGGTGATAATCTGATTCTCTTTGATAAGCATAGCAGCAGAAAGGGATAATGCTTTGAAAATGGGCTTTGCTGAATAACAAAGCATTCACTCTTTTCAGCTTCATCTATGATATCTGNCAGTTTTTGGCACTTAGACTTTCCAGTTCCTATGTCGCTGTTTTCCAACTTGCTTCTTTGTGATCAGTTCAATTCAGTTTGGTTGCTCAGTCGTGTGACTCTTTGTGATCCCACGGACTGCAGCACGCCAGGCTTCTTTGTGTTAATGAAGCTATTTTAAGATAAGCCACTGGCCAACAGCTGTCTATTTCTTTCACTATAGTGACAGGGGAAATAAACATTTCCTGTTCTTCCTCTACTAATGCTGGGCCACATTCAGTAAGCTCTTTGGTTACTGTCATAGGTAGCAGCTTGTCTTTTCTGATGTTAAAACTGCATTAATCCATCTGATAAAGGGCAGTTTGAAGAAGGTGAGCACAGCTCAGGACTCTTTAATCTGTCAAGTCCTATTTTCTTTTACCTTTGAAATGTTCCAGAATTCTCTTTCCAATCTGTCATAGACAAGTCTAACATCCCACCTGAGAGTTAACATTAACTTTTAGTAGTATTATTGGCAGACATAAAGTCAATTTACAAAGAAGTTTTTCTTCTATGAGTTTTTGTATTACTAGTATCTCAATTGTGTTATAAATTTGCCTTTTCTGTCTTTGTTAATGGAAAATACATTCACATATACACTATATTTCTATGTTGCAGAGAGGAGAAAATTAAGATTAGGGTAAATTTGGTAAGTAAGCAAAAAAACATTTAAATTAGCTTCTATTTAAAAATAATTTACAGACTATTTACAATAGACTTTTGATTATTAGAGAGCTAGCTTGCCAAGAATGTGATAAACACTATTATGAAATGGAGATTCCTCCTAATGCAGTTGGAAATCATTATTTTCCACTCATGTACAATCTTCAAACTATAAGCTTCATGCTTTAGAATATGGATTTAGATAGGGATTTGTACCATTTTTTGAAACCCTATGCAATAAAACTTGGAAAACTTTGGTACAATTAAATTAACTGTTTCAGTGAATTACAGAAATTTAAATCTTCTCTAAATATTTCCTATTAGATAACTCTCTAGTGAGAATTTCATTCAACCATCCCTGGCACTTTCTCAAATTCTGTATTAGAGAATTAGCTACTCAGAGAGGGATTTGTTACTTTTAGAAGTGGTAGTATTCTTAATCTGTCATTAGAAGATATTTACTATTACAACTAAGAACATGTTTCATTTTAACAAATAATTATTTTTTTCTTCCTCTTTACCCAGATTTCATCTTCTATGCCATGAATACTTACTGTTAGAGATCATTCTCATGGGTAACTCTTAATTACTCAAGGAACTGAGTATACATCTAAGAACATTTATGTGTCACAAGTAACTAATCTTGAATAAATCTTGGCCTATGTCAACAACTTGGTAAGCATGTGTGTTCAACATTCTGTTATACATCCAACTCTCTTCTACTACAAGATGGCAAAACACAAAGAAATACGGCCTCTGCCTTCAAATTTTGTTTCTCAGAAATAAAGAAAACATATACACATAAAGCAGAGAGAACAGTAAACTATAGCATAATATCAAGCACAAAAGTAACAATAGCTGTAAAGTTTATGTATCTCTCTGCCTGTGAAAGAAGGAAGACAGAAAGTATAAGAGAAAATCTGACTATTTCTACTCACCAAGTCTTATTGTTAGAGATTTTTATCTTTCTTAATACTACCAGCAATATATGAAGTCAGTATATATGCCCACTAGCAACATGAGGAAACTGAAGCTTAGAGAGGTTAAGATGCTTATCTAAGGCACATGTCTAGAATTTACAATGCTAGTTTCAATCCAGGTGTAGATTTCAATGAATATTTATTGGTACTGAGGTTGTTCAGACATTAGGCAAATAAAAGACTTTATTTGCTGATTCTGCTTCCTTGTGTGTTTTCTCACCATTTAAGGAAAGAAATGCTAACTGACAGATATAATTAGCTAGAGACATTTACAGAATTGTGTTTTAAAAGGGTCCTTCTGACTTAAAGTTTAAGAAAAGATACAAGATACAATTGAGATGGAAAGGCCAGTAGGAAGAATAATATGATCTTACTCTCATCATAGGATGTTTAACAGTCAGCAGGTATGCTGTAAACAGAGTTAGCACCATAAAAAACACAAATTTATCCCCTGAGTATAAATTGTTCAGATTGGAGAATGCTCAGAAGTTGTAACCAAAAGTAGAATTCTCTAAGGACAGCCATTGGGTTTCTGACCAGAATGTGCCTTTTTTTTTTTTCTTCTGTAATGTAATTTTAATTTTTCACATAGCATTCCTCTAAAAAAAAAAGTCCATCTGTAAAGCTGGTATCTGTTTGTCAATGTAATTTATATAAGTGGCTGTTATTGGGCTACAAATAGTTTTGTCTTTTGACATTGCAAAGTATGTTTAATTCCTTTTCTAAATGTATTTCCATATGTATCAGTAAGTATATAAAATTTCAATCAACAGGGACATATATATATATTTATTTCATTAAATCAATGCCTCAGGGAGATTAACATTTCAGAATTCATGAACAAAGATATTTGACTGTTTTTACTATTAACTTAAGATCTTAGATCAGAAAGATTATTTGCATTTAAAGATATACATTACTTTTTAAAAGATACACATGTCATTTGAAATCCATATTTTATATACCATGTCACCCTCCTCATACTTCTTTCTAAAAAATGAAAAACATTTTATTTACTTAAAAATAAAGGTCATAAAGAGAAGTTATCAAAAGTACAGACAATTGCTATAATCAGAAATAAAGTTTAAGTTTTTATTTCAGTCAGCTGGTTGGGAAAAAAGGTTGTGGAAGTTAAATGAAAGTAAGAGAGCTCAAATTTATTTTAAATATTATTTTCCAAATTTCACTCTTTGTCAAAATTATTCTTGAGGGTAAACTCCAAAACCAAGATTCTCTATCCAAACATGTATCATTCTTACTCAGCAAAAGACAGGGCTGAGGATAGATGTCTAAGTATAAAGCAAGATATTACATGAGACCATTAATGTTTGGAAATCTGTGGTGGATTCATGTTAATGTATGGGAAAACCAATACAGTATTGTAAAGTAAAATAAAAAATAAATTAAAAATAATAATAATAAATAAATTTTTTAAAAAGAAAAAAAAAAGAATTTTCTTTGAAATTCCAAATGGACCATAAGGAAGTTCTGACCTAAAATCAAAGCATTTGTAAGAATACGAAAACTAAGATGAAATAAATGTCTTAGCAACCAGGACTTTGATATTTAGTGACTTTCTTAGAATATTCCCAGATTATTTTTTGTTCTGCACAGTAAGTATCAAATCAAATTCTTGATTTCCAAACATTAATGGTCTCATGAAATGTCTTGTCTTACATGTAGACATCTATCTAAATGCCTTACATGAATGCTTCCTTTGTGGCTCAGCTGGTAAAGAATATGCCTGAGATGCGGGAGATCTGGGTTCTATCCCTGGGTTGGGAAGATCCTCCTGAGAAGGAAAAGGCTACCCACTCCAGTATTCTGGACTGGAGAATTCCTATGGACTGTATAGTCCATGAGGTCATAAAGAGTCAGACATGACTGAGCAACTTTCACTTCACTTCACTTCACTACCATGAATATCCAAGAATACTGTTAGAATTTTTTTCCAATAGTCAATTTTACCCTGAAAGTGGCTCAGTCATGTCTGACTCTTTGTGTCCCCATGGACTATACAGTCCATGAAATTCTCCAGTCCAGAATACTGGAGTGGGGAGCCTTTCCCTTCTCCAGGGGATCTTCCCAACACAGGGATCTAACCCAGGTCTCCTGCATTGCAGGCAGATTCCTTGCCAGCTGTGCCACAAGAGAAGCCCAATTTTACTCAAGCATAATAATTTTAGTGGTTACCTATGCTTTTGTTTTCATTTGTACCTTTATGTATCATTTTCTAATCCCACTTATTTATGTACCAAAATATAACTTCTGAAATTACTTTTATTACCTGGAATCAATATTTAATATTAACACTTTTTAAGATGATAGATTTATTTGTTTTTTATACTTACTAATGGCCAGAAAATTTAGGATTGGTACATGAAAAAATTTTCAGTAGAGTTAAACAGTTGGCAATTAAATTCATATATGATATATTGCCTTGCCTGGAATCTGGGCACAGAGTTGCCTTTTAATTTGGAAGGCATCCTGTGCTCAGTGAGTAGATTTTTGATATCTCTGATAGTCTTATCCTCTCAACCCAAAGCATGCTGTCACCAAGTCTCATCTCATTTAGTGTAAGTCTTTGGGTGAATAGTTGTGTCCAGTGAAAGCTGGAGACAGGAGTCACAGAATTGAAAGACTTTTTCCTAATCTGGAATTTGCAGTATTCTAGCAGCAGGGCATTACTGAGAACTAAAGAGAAGTCTTGATTTCACAGGACACATTACTTAAGCTGGGAAAAAATACTTAATGAATTGAGATGGCTGGATAACTATGCTATAAATCAATCAAGAAGTCCAGATGACATTATAAACCACAGACATAAGGCTCTTATGGAGGAGTAATGCTCTTGTGGTTTGCAAAACCATTCTGAGCCTCTGAGAAATTTCAAGGATGAAATTCATCCCTAGTCATCCAGTGCCACTTATAAATGGGGTAGAGATGGTTGTTTTTGTTGTTCTGATGTTTAAAATTTTCAACATAAGATAGCAGCTTGAAAAACTCACTTAAGGAATTTTAAAATAATACTTTTGCTGTGTTGCACATGTCTGGAGGCTATTTAAATTTTATGGCATTGGGCTTATAAGTTGTCAGGTTAGTTTTGCTATAATTTCCTTCAGTGACTCCGAAATTTCACCCCCTGTCACAAATGGAGCATCTGCCCACTGAAAATGATATGAAAGTTCACACTGGATATCTACACTAAACTGCACATATTTCTTCAAATGAGAGCAAAGCAAACTGGGAAGAAAATTGTCCACTACCATCAGTAACCCTCCTTGTTTTTTAAATGCATATGTTACTTCCTTCAAACTCACATTTTAATGCTAACTTTCTATATTTTGCTTTGCCCTATAATAAGGATATTCCCTAATTCGTTTACATTTGTGTACAGCTCAATTAGCAGGATAAGGAAAAAATGTGTACCTTTTAATTTATATGTAGTTTATCCTTTGCCAGAAAAAATTTCAAGTAATGTCGACAGATTCATAAAATTATATAAGATTTCATAAACTAAATGGGAGATGAGAACACACTAGAAGAGGTAAAGGGGCTACCCTGGAGGCTCAGTGGTAAAGAATCCACTTGCCAGTACAGGAGACATGGGTTCGATACCTGGGTCAGGAGGATCCCCTGGAGAAGGAAATGGCAACCCACTCCAGTCTCCTTGCCTGGGAAATCCCACAGACAGAGAAGTCTGGTGGACTATAGTCCATGGGGTTGCAAAGGAGTCAGACATGACTTAGGGACAACAGAAGAGACGAAGAGACAAAGGACAAGGTTAAAATGTTCCCTTCCATATTATAATAGGGATACAAACTTGACTTTAAACCTATATTCAGTTGATGTGAAGAGAGAAAAGTGATGAACAAGTTCTCAGAATTCATAATATAAAAACAAACCACTTATAGCCAATAATAATAATAGCAAATATCTAATACAGTTATTTTAAATACCCGCTGTTATTCTCAGAATCATACATATATCAACTCATTTAGTTCTCATAAAAGCCCTATTCAATAGGCATTATACTTATTCTTATCTTTTACAGATGAAGAAATTGGGGCAAAAGAGATTAAGCAACTTGCCCAGGTCATATGGCTTGTAAGTAATTATGTTGGGATATTAATGTATGCAGTCTGGTTTCAAAATCCCTGATCCTAATTTCTCTGTCAAACTGCCTGCAGAAAAATCTAAGTATTCTTATGGGAAAAAAAATATGTCCTGATCCTCATTATGACACTATGTCATAATGTCTTTGAGAAAATCCTATAGTAGAGTCCACAATAAATTAAAAGACATATTCTCCAAATAGACACACATATTGAACCAAAAAGCTTATTAGAGGAATCAGTTCCATCAAAGGCCAATTCTTACCAGTGTAGGAAGGGGTTGTTTTCAGCAATGACGATGTTGAAGGCCAATGAGATGGTGACATTGGCATCAGCTCAAAAGGATAAAAAAAAGTTTCTAGAGATAGAAAGTATAGGGATTATTTTCAGACAGCATTTTTTAAACAGACCCTAAAAGTTGAATACAGCGGAGCCAAAATCATTACGAAACTGGGACTGTACATTAAATCAAACAAGTTTCAGTCACAAAATAGTCACAGATCATATACACATCCTGGCAAAGGTTTGATTGGCAGTATTCCCAGACATGTTTGTGGCCCTTGTGAAGCTATAGCTTCCCAGGCTCTGGCGAACCTACTGAATTCAAGTTCCTAGGTAAAATGTGTAGATCCAAAAAACTCAAATAGCCTTCCCAAGTCAAGAAGTTGGAGTCAGCTTTTTCCAATGGCAATAAAATTCATCAGGTTCATGTTACTTGAAACAAAAATTGTGAGAACTGGTATATGACTGTTCAGATATTTCAGAGCTATGAATTATTTGATAAAAAATAATGCTTGCTTAGGTCACCTTTCATATGCCATATTCAGATTGGTGCCATTTTATACGTGACTCTTCAATATAGAAGCATTTCATCTCTTTTTCAAAGCACTAACTTGGAAAGAATATGTACAGTTACATCAAACTCTGCCTACTTATTTTTATTACGGCTTGAAAAAAAAAGTGTCATACATTGGGTTTTAAAGAAGCGTACTTTATACATTAATGAAAGTGAGTGCATGTGTGCTGAGTTGCTTCAGTCATGTCTGACTCTTTGTGACCCCATGGACTGTAGCCTTCCAGGCTCCTCTGTTCATGGGATTCTCCAGGCAAGACTACTGGAGTGGATTGCCATGCCCTCCTCTAGGGGATCTTCCTGACTTAGGGCTCCAACCCGCCTCTCTAATAGTCTCCTGCATTGGCAGGAGGGCTCTTTACCACTAGCAGCACCTGGGAAGCCCAGTTAAAGTGAGTATCTTTCTTCAAACTAATGTACTTGACATATATTTTGTATTAAATTTCAGATAAAGTACTCTTACGGGTCTTTAGACTCATGGAATCATCAAAACTGAGGACAGGTGATTTGTTTTATCGCTGGGAACTTGAATAGCTAATGGTCTATAAACCAGCAAATGTAAGTTGGGTTTTATTCAATCTGCTCACCAAATAAATTAGTTCACCAAATGTGTCTACTTGTTGGGTTTTCTCAAACAAATACTCTTAGCTGATTCCCGGTTAGGTGCAGCAAGACATTCCTGGACACATGCATCTGGAGGACAAGTCTCCAAAGCTGCTCTCACTTTTTCTTCCTGCCTTGGGCTATGGTGCATGTCTGAGACCAGATAATGTTTTCCAGTTCATGTCTCCCAAAGTGCTTAAGAAAAAAAGAAAATGATGACATGCACACAAAATTGAGCAAGTTTTTAATAGAGGAGGACTTTGTAGGCTCATAAAAGCTGCAGAATAAGATTTTCCTTTGGTTTTTCTGTATTATTTTTCTTTTTTTTTTTTGCCAGACTCTCTTTGAGAGTATTGCCCACTAGCTGGATTTCTTAGAATAGAAATCTGAAACGATATGCTTAGTTCAAAGCTGTTTTCCACAGTTACAGGTTTAAATGTAAAAAGTTTAATTGTGATATGATAAATGGTTCATAAACTCAGTTTTCACCAACGAAAATTTTGAAGACAAAATAGGTGACCAGATGGATGGATGAATCCTGACTAGATGGAGAAAGAGGCAGACATAAAAGTTCAGAAGTAAATAAGAATTCCCCTTTGTAATTCTACATCTGAAACCAAAATGTAAATAATTGTATACACTACTTAAATTTCAATATATGTACTCAAAACATTTTAGAGTAAAATGTATTACTTACTCCCTTTCCCCAAATACCTGTTTATGTGTCTCCTATTCCTTACTCTTTCTAA
Source organism: Neotragus moschatus (assembly GCA_006410615.1). NCBI lineage: Eukaryota > Metazoa > Chordata > Mammalia > Artiodactyla > Bovidae > Neotragus > Neotragus moschatus. The sequence continues at coordinate 646,311 of SJYA01002586.1, forward strand.
TTGCTCTGCTCACTAATTACCCCTAAGAGAGTTTGTTAATCTACAGGAAAATTGAGAACCAAGTGATTTTGATTTATTTCAATGATATGTCTTCCTAGATTTACATTTATTTTTCCCTTTAAAAATGAAACACACCAAGCTAATATGTTGTGGCCATGTCTTTTTTAACCTTTGGAAAGTAGGCCGCATGTTGCTAAGTATGTAGTAAATGTTTAAAATAAACTCGCTAAATTAAACTAACCGTTGCCCACAGTACACATAAATTTCAGCCATAAGAGGAAAAATGCGTGAAAGTGCACTTTGTAATGACCCAGTTCAGCTGGACAGATGAAAGTCTGGGGCATAGCGTTTCACTGGCTTGATCCATCTGCCACCAGTCACTTGTGGAAAGAGGCTTCTGTTTCTTTTCAGCCAGCAAAAGGAAGCAAAGCAGGATTTAGTAGCTGCTAAGGCACCAAAAGAAAGGGCACAGCACACACCATTCACGTCAAGTCAGGGATGGAATCCCAACTGCCTTATTCTCCCATCTGGGAAGTAAACACTCTCCATGCTGATTTGCTTCAGATAATACCTTGCTTACCAGATAAGGAAAACTACTCATTTACTAAGGAGGTTAATAACCCCATTTATAAGAGTAAAAATGTATATGATCTATATTTGAACTCACAGAAGCTACCTAAACATTGAGAAAAACCAATTATTTGGCTCCCGCAAATTTCTCTGGTTAATTATCTGACAGAGTCAGGAAAAGCGGATTTTAAAGTCATATTGTTGTTGTTCAGTCACTAAATCGTGTCTGACTCTTTGCAGCCTCATGGACTGCAGCACGCCAGGCTCCTCTGTTTCTACTGTCTCCCAGAGTTAGCTCAAGTTCATGTCTATTGTATCAGTGATGCTATCGAACCGGCTCATCCTCTGCCATATTCTTCTCCTTTGCCTTCAACCTTTCCCAGGATCAGGGTCTTTTCCAATAAGTCAGCTCTCCCCATCAGGTGGTCAAAGTACTGGAGCTTCAGTTTCAGCATCAGTCCTTCCAATGAATATTCAGGGTGATTTCCTATAAGATTGACTTGTTTGATCTCCTTGCTGTTCAAGGGACTCTCAAAAGTCTTCTCCAGTACCACAATTCAAAAGTATCAATTCTTCAGAGCTCAGCTTTCTTCATAGTCCAATTTTTGCATCCATACATAAGTAATGGAAAAAACATAGCTTTGACTATATAGACCTTTGCTGGCAAAGTGGTGTTTCTGCTTTTTAATACAATATGTTTGTCACAGCTTTGCTTCCAAGGAGCATGCATCTTTCAATTTCATGGCAGCAATCACCATCTGCAGTGATACTGGAGCCCATGAAAATAAAATCTGTCACTGATTCCACTTTTCTCCCTTCTATTTGCAATACAGACATGGGTTCAGATGCCATGATCTTAGTTTGTTTCGTACTGAATTTCAAGTCATCTTTTTCACTCTTCTCTTTCACCCTCATTAAGAGGCTCTTTAGTTCCTCTCCAATTTCTGCCAATAGAGTGGTTATATTATCAAGACATCATTTCAGTTTTCAACTTCACAATCTTTACATAGACATAGCCAAGTTGAAAAATAAAAGGTAGTCCCCTCAGTTAACCTACAAATGATTTTCTTTCCTATCAAAAAGAAAGAGGTATCTGCACTCCCATGTTATTTGAAACATTATTCACAAAACCAAAATAGAAAATACCCTAAGTGAAAGGACAAAGAAATTGAGTGTATGTAAATAATAGAATATTGTTCACTCATGAAAAAAGCAAGAAATTTGGCCTTTGGAGGTATGAGTGAACCTGGAGGACAGTAAAAGAAATATACCAAATACAGAAAGACAAATACTATTTTATCTCACAAGTGCAATCTTAAAAAGTCAAACAATGGAAGCAGAAAGTATTCCAGGGCTGAAGGGTGGAATAAATGGGAAGATGTTGTTCAAAGGTTATATAATTGCAGTAATAAGATGAATAAGACCCGGGATTAATATACAGCATGGTGATTATAGTTAATAATATATTAATATGTACTCAAAATTTGCTGAGAGTAGGTTTGGATGTGTCTGATCAAAAGTAAAAAAAAAGCAAATTTATGTGAGGTGATAGATGTGTTAATTTAATGCTGATTGTGTTTATTCACAATGTACATCAAATGATCAATTGTACATCTTCCATATAATATTTCAATTTACAGCTATTCCTCAGTAAAGCTGGGAGAAGAAAAATAAAAAAAATAAAGAGGAATAATCAAGATTTGTCATTTGATTCAGCACTCAGTTAAATTCAGTCGCTCAGTCGTGCCCAATTCCTTGCGATCCCATGAACAGCAGCACACCAGGCTTCCCTATCCATCACCAACTCCCAGAGCTTACCCAAACTCACGTCTATTGAATCGGTGATGCCATCCAACCATCTCATCTTCCGTCGTCCACTTCTCCTCCTGCCCTCAATCTTTCCCAGGATCAGGGTCTTTTCAAATGAGTTAGCTCTTCGCATCAGGTGGCCGAAGTATTGGAGTTTCAGCTTTAGCATCAGTCCTTCCAATGAACACCCAGGACTGATCTCCTTTAGGATGGACTGGTTGGAGCTCCTTGCAGTCCAAGGGACTCTCAAGAGTCTTCTCCAACACCACAGTTCAAAAGCATCAATTCTTCTGCACTCAACTTTCTTTACTGACTCAGCACTAGGGGCCTGCCAAAATGGGAAATATTTGTATATATCAATGGTCATCTAATTTGGAAGTATAAGGATATGGTAACAATGTTTCTTTCTTTAAAAACAAAAACAAAACTCCAGAACAGTCCCTTTATTCAATATATCACTAATTATTTTTCTGATTTCAAGGGAAAAAATAGAAGCATAATTTGATATGCAAAGCTATGTATGCTGATCTAAATTTTTTTTTAATAGTATTGTTCCAATAAATACAATTTGGGCAGAAATATTTCATTAGTAAACAAAGTGAGTAGCCATGCTAAGGTGGGGAGGAGGGCTCACCCTCAGGCCATGCATGAGGAGGCAGGAGAGGGCTACTGCTTAATGTCTGCAGCACACATTTTCCAGGAGACAGTGAGTCTGATTTTCTTCCATGCTCCAGGTTTTGAATATCAAGACCTTGCTTTTGAAGAAACAAGTGAGGAAAAATAGGGAAATAAATATTGCAGTGTTTTGTTATTGTTGCTGTTTTTGCTTGTCTATTTTTGCTTATCACATTCATCTGTAAAGTTTGAAACTGATGTTTGTAATGAATGAGTGGAGGAAGGCACTAAAATTTTCCTTTACATGAAGTGATACAGTTTTGTGAGACACTTGCTAACAAAAAGACAATGTGTGCTTAATTATGAATAAAGAGAAAAGAAAATATGATAGTGCTGCCATAATCAGGTAATGTTCGGTCACTTAGCAAACGTGGCTCTGATTATTTTCTCTTTCTATAATTTTACACGTTCAAATGGTTGTCCAGCCTAGGAGGAGGGATTTTTATGTAGTACATACAATAATGGGTCTTAGTCATGACTGTTCAGTCTTCTCTGGGTAATTCACCACAAATTGGCAGGTAGCTCCTGGAAGAGAATTATATGACGCACATTTCCTAGACAGAGAATTATGTGGGGATCTCACTAAATGCCTATGCTTCAGCTCCCTTTCATTTCCATCCCCATCCTCACAACCCTTATTCTGGCCCTCAACAGCTCTTGCATAAAATCCTGCATATCCTCATGTCAATCTCTATTTTCTCATGCAGTATTTGAACAGTAGAATCATATTTTTAATGAATTCTAATGAGGGTCCGTAAAAGAAAAGTGATATTTTATAAATTTGATATTATGAAAATTTCAAGTTTATAACTTCTACATTATCATATCAGTTAATGAGAACAGTTATTGGTGACATTTATAGCCTCAATATATAATATATTTTTAGGTTTTACCTTGGTTACACAGTATCAAGAAAATTCTGAATCACAGAAATATACTGTTCAATTAAATAGATTCAAAGCTTAAAAGAATGTCTAAAAGTAAAGTGTATTTCTAAGTTATCTTATAAGGTTTGTAAATCCACATAATCTCTAGTGAGTACCCAGTTTGGAGAGAGTAGATGAAGAGATTCTTTGGATGGGTAAATATTCACAATTCAGTTCAGTTCAGTTCAGTTCAGTCGCTCAGTCGTATCCAACTTTTTGTGACCCCATGAATCGCAGCACGCCAGGCCTCCCTGTCGATCACTATCTCCCAGAGTTCACTCAGATTCACATCCATCGAGTCAGTGATGCCATTGAGCCATCTCATCCTCTGTCGTACCCTTCTCCTCCTGCCCACAATCCCTCTCAGCATCAGAGTCTTTTCCAATGAGTCAGCTCTTCGCATGAGGTGGCCAAAGTACGGGAGTTTCAGCTTTAGCATCATTCCTTTCAAAGAACATCCAGGGCTGATCTCCTTTAGAATGGACTTGTTGGATCTCCTTGCAGTCCAAGGTCTCAAGANCCTGTTCAGTCAAAAACATCTGTAGCAATTAATGAGAATACAAGTCCTTTGAGAATCTGAATTCAGCTATAATATAATGTGATAAATATAAATCCATCTCATATTATTACTAGGAGGATTCCATAAAATAAGGCATATGTAGTGTATCCAGTGATGGTTCAGTTTTTTAGAATTATGCTTATTTTTATTCTAGCAAGTTCATTAAAACTTGCTTCAAGTCTTCAATCCTGTTTAAATTATACAGTATAAATTAATAAATACTCAAAACAAAATAACTATAATATTTAAGAGTTGATACATGAATTCCTCTTACAAAAGAAACTATTCTTGATAAACTCCTGGATTATAGGAGATAAGACCCGGGGACTCATGTAGCCTCCTTAACTTATTCATTGTTGCATTCATTGAACGCTTACTATTAGGCACTGAAGTTATAGCAACAGATAAAACAGATAAAGCCATTGTTCTCACAAAGTTAATGTTTTACTAGGGGAAGAGACACACACACACATGCCTAACTTCAAGGAGCAATTTATGCCATGAAGCAAATAGGGCAATAAGACAGAAAATAACGAAATAGGTGACAGGGCTTAGGATGGGTAGGATGGTCACAAAAGGGATCTTTGAAGAGGTAACAGTTGAATCAAGATCCAAATGAGGTGACATAACAGGTAAATAGAATTGGAAGCAGAGCAAAGAACAAATTCAAAGGATCTGGTTTGAGAATGGATACGGCAAGTTGTTGAGGCACCAGGAAGGCCAGGGTGGCCAGAACATAGGGTGTAAAGAACTTTGGATTTTATTCTGAGAGCAGCTCTTTTTCTCATAACAATATAGGAGTGACTCCTATATGGTTATTTTGAATGAGATAACAAAATGATTTATTTAAATGAATCCATGGAATATTCTTTGGAAGGACTGATGCTGAAGCTGAAGTTCCAATATTTTGGCCACCAGATGAGAAGAACTGACTCATTGGAAAAGACTCTGGTGCCAGATTAAAGGTGGAGGAGAAGGGGACAACATAGGATGAGATGGTTGGATGGCATCACTGACTCAACGGACATGAGTTTGAGCAAGCTCTGGGAGTTGGTGATGGACAGAGAAGCCTGGCGTGCCACAATCCAGGGGTCACAAAGAGCTGGACATGACTGAGCGACTGACATGACTGATGTGCTATTAATTTTAGATAATTTACTTGAATTAAATTAAACAATATTGCAATATTAAAATGAAAGAATAGTCATTCCCACTAACCCAGTATCTCTTCCTGAAAGAAACCGGTATTATTATTTGGTGTATTCTTCCAGTTCAAACTATAGTTATCTACCTCCAAAAATAGAAACATACCATAGACATAATTTTGCATCCAAATTTTTTTTACTTCATAATATCTCTTAGATATTTTTCCTCTCAAGGATGTACTTGTTTTCATTATTTTTAAATGACTGCTGTATGGATGTTTAAATCATTTAAATCACACTGTATGGACTATCTTAGTCAATTTAATTGGGTTGTAATATAGGAAGCTTTATTTTTGATTTTTGCTATTTCAGTGTTTGTGTGTGCATTCTCAGTTGTATCTGACTCTTTGCGAACCCATGGACTGAGCCCACCAGGCTCCTCTGTCCATCTGATTCTCCAAGCAAGAATACCGAAATGGGTTGCCATTGGTTCTTCCAGGGGATTTTCCTGACCCAGGGGTGGAACCCACGTCTCCTGCATCTCCTGTGTTGACAGGCAGTTATTTACCACTGAACCACTTGAGACGCCCATTACAAAAAATACTGTTATTTAAATCTCGGGATGTATATATAAATTAATGAATTTATTCCAAAGCACACGGCTAGAGGGACTGAAGGATTGATGGAAATTACTATCAAGAAAGATGGCTGAAGGGATCAGGGTGGTCTTATACTAAATGTAGAGTCATTATTCTTGCAGCAGTGTAAATGCTTTGCCCTCTTAATCTTCCCCATCCCAATATTCCAAAAAGTTCTCTACATTCATGAATATTTCACTTGCAAGAGCTACATTTTGGTTTTGTGGATAAAGAATAGCTCAGAGCATAAATTTAAAATGATATGGTGGATATAAAAGACAGGAAACATAGAAACTTAGACAGAGACTGGAGGAAGAGTAACCATTAAGAACTTAAGCTACCTGGATTTTACTGACATTTGAAAAGTGTTTCCTCCTTCCACAAGGTGGGTGTCAAGATTCAAGGCAATCTTATCTAGATCTCATGAAAGACAAGGTGGCCCCAGCTGACATCTGGGTTACATATTTAATGCCCAAACATCCAAGGAGGAGGGAATCAGTCAAACTAACTCTTTTGATTTCACATAAACAAAATAACAAACTGATGGACTGATTGCTTGACTTGTTTTGGATTTGTATATACACAGCTACATACCAGTGATGAAAAATAAAACATCATCTTCAAACTCAGAACAATAGACAAGACTGTATTCGATTGTTCATAACAATCAATGTTATAAAGCATAATGCATATACTAAAGGTATTCTTCACATTTTGCAAGGTACCAAAAAGAACATTAATTATAGGCAAATAATCATCACTTATCCAGAACACAAATCGCTTCATTCATAATTGTGGCTTCTTTGCTTTCCTTCCTTCAATCTGTAGTGTGGTACTTTATTGTTTGTTCTTTTCTCCACAATAGAGTAAGCTGACAAAGAGGAATAGAAACCCATATCAATATTGTCATCTGCCCAACTAAATGTTTAAGGGCAATACCAATATTTCTATTGCATAAATTAGGGATTTCCATGTGTTTTAGTCAGGTTTTAATTTAATCTAATTTAATTTCTTATAAACAAATGCTGTTTCAGCTATCAAAAATGAGCCAATTATTAAATATTTCCCTATATAAATTAGAAAGAAATTCAATACCATCTACTTGTCTCTGCTTATAAAAATCTTTACACATTCACTGTGGAAAATATAAATATATACAACAAAGCCTAGATGTTTTCTGCTTATTTGTAGGGTCTATATTTCTGTGCTATTTTGAAAAATACACTCTGAATAAATCACATGGATATTAAGCTAAAATGTGGATTACCAAATTAAGTTATAAAATATACTCCTGTAAATGCCCTCTAATAATTATCAATATAGAATTATATAACTATACTCCTATCAAAAATCATAAAATAAGACTAATCTTCCTTTCAGCCTTTTCTAATTCCCATGGCTTCAATTATCATCTATTCAAAACATATATCTGATATAGATTCCTCTTTTGGATTGTAGATCTGCCTATCCAACTGTCTGCTAGAAATATCTGTTTAGATTTCTCAAGTACACCTCAAAGTCAACAAGCTGAAACCACCATAAGAAAGCTATTTCACCTGAAAACATTTCTTTCCTTCAATATTTCTCATTGTAGTTAAGGGTGATACCATCTATGAATCCAATTGATCAAGCCAATTATCTTCTTTCCATTTCTTTCACTCTTCATATCCAATCACTAAGTCTTATTTAATTTGCTTCCTAAATATTTTTTTGTTTCATTACACTTTTTTCCATCCTCACTCTTTCTACCCTAAGTTCACTACTTCATTCACCTGGGTGACACAGTCCACGTGAATGGCCTACTGGAGTTATAGCGTAGGCAACGTTTGGAGGCCTTCTAGCCTCAGCTTGTATCATCTTCCTCTCAAACTCTACTCACTAGCATATTAATCATCTTTTAGCTCCTTAACATTTCACATTCTCTTATCTTGGAGTTACCAGACTATCTGTACTCTTTGCCTAGTGTACATAGCACAGATAAAGAATATATGTAGCATATATATACATTGCAGCATAAATTATTACATATGCTATGTATACATGAACACACACACACACACACACCATATCTGTGTGTGTATATATAGGCCATGAAAGTAAAAGTGTTAGTTGCTCAGTTGTGTCCGGCTTTTTGTAACCCCATGGACTGTAGCCCACCAGTCTCCTCTGTCCATGAAATTCTCCAGGCAAGAATACTGGAGTGGATAGCCATTCCCTTCTCCAAAGGATGTTCTCAACCCAGAGATCGAACCTGGGTCTCCAGCACTGCAGGCAGATTCTTTACCGTATGAGCCACCAGGGAATACACATAATTTTCTCTGAGATACTACTTTTTATCATCACCTCTCTTATCATCGTCATGGCTGAGTTGAGTTTTCCACTGATATAATCCCCAAACATCTGTTACTTTCTATCAGAAAATGTATTACTTTTATTATAATTACTCATTTGCCTGATTATGCCCTCCAGTTGCATCAAAGATGTGTATTTTTATTACAATGGCTCCAATATCTAACACTACCAATATTCCAACTACCAGAGTAAGCAGAAGAAATATTTACCAAAGGCAAGAATTAATGAATCAATAAATATATGCTAATGTTTCAGGCAAAAATATGATAATGCAAAGGCCATAACTATTCAAATCAAGAATTGTGGTTAAGTAGGAGATATTTGTGAGCAACAAAGAATTGATGCTTTTGAACTGTGGTGCTGGAGAAGACTCTTGAGAATCCCTTGGACTGCAAGGAGATCCAACCAGTCCATTCTGAAGGAGATCAGCCCTGGGATTTCTTTGGAAGGAATGATGCTAAAGCTGAAGCTCCAGTACTTTGGCCACCTCATGCGAAGAGTTGATTCATTGGAAAAGACTCTGATGCTGGGAGGGATTGGGGCAGGAGGAGAAGGGGATGACAGAGGATGAGATGGCTGGATGGCATCACTGACTCGATGGACATGAGTCTGAGTGAACTCCGGGAGTTGGTGATGGACAGGGAGGCCTGGCGTGCTGCGATTCATGGGATCGCAAAGAGTTGGACACGACTGAGTGACCGAACTGAACTGAACTGAGGAGATATTTGTAGATAGAGTTAATGTCATTATTATTGTTCCACCTGTAAGGTAAAATGTAGTGCTTATTCTTTATTTTCAAAAGCTGAATTGTTAACACTGTTTCTGTAAGTAGAAAGGCTTAAGGAAGACAGGGATCCATGATCTACAGTGTGTGTTATGGCCATTTTGGACATGATAGCTCAACTTTAACTGAACACAGCCAGAAAACTCCCAAGGCTAAAATCTTAAGTTGCCAGAAAATTATTTTCCAAAAGAATAATTATTACTGCAGCAAAATCATGTAAATAAAAATCAGAAAGCTATGACAGGCTATCTAATCTCTCCTGTGAGAATACTCTCAGATGTTGGCCTCAATGATCTTCAGGGTGGGTTGTAAGTACAACCAGTAATGTACATCCTACCTTTACCCTTGGGAGGCTGTTGTTCAAACCAAAAGTTTTCATTGCTTCTACTTGGATGAATATTTTATAATTTGTCTTTTTCTTGGTGTGTTCATTTTAGTCTAGCTCTCTCATGCCTCTATCTTTTTAGGTTTCATAAATAAAAATAAGTGGTGAGACAATCTTACAGCAGTAGTTTTCATTCAACTAAGAAACCAGTTGCAAGCAGCAAAAGCACCTTTTTCATTTAAAGGTATACTTAATGTGGCAATATTTGTTTTTCTACTCTAGGTTTAGTATGTTTTTATTTCATTCTATCGATGTTTAAAAGTTGTAAGGGGTGAATAAGTCAGAATTTATCACTCCAGTAGGTTAAACCTTAAATAAAGAACAGAAATGGTATGAACCTAACAGAAGCAGAAGATATTAGGAAGAGGTGACAAGAATACAGAATACACAGAAGAACTGTACAAAAAAGATCTTCGTGACCCAGATAACCACAGTGATGTGATCACTCACCTAGAGGCAGGCATCCTGGAATGCAAAGTCAAGCGGGCCTTAGGAAGCATCACTACGAACAAAGCTAGTGAAGGTGATGGAATTTCAGTTGAGCTATTTCAAATCCTAAAAGATGATGCTGTGAAAGTGCTGCACTCAATATGCCAGCAAATTTGGAAAACTCAGCAGTGGTCAAAGCACTGGAAAAGGTCAGTTTTCATTCCNAATTTGCAATAAGCAAAAGTTTTAATGATATCAATTACCAATTGTATTGGCTCCAGTTTCTGTGATAGTTAAAATGCTTCATTATACATGAATAATTCTAAAGTGTAGAAAAGTTTATTCCTTTAATGATCTGTTGACATTTGCTGATTGTATATCAAATACTTGTTGACATTTACTGATGGTTGACAATCAGAAAATCTGTTGACATTTGCTGATTATATAGCAAATGTCTTTGTCTTAAAAATATCACTGCTTTCAAACTTCAAAACTACTTTTCAACTTCAGAATTATTTCTTTATATTTTAATTTTTATTTTTTAAATTATGAAAGTATGATAACACATTTACAGAGGAGACTTGGAAAATATAGAACAAGGATACATATAGTTCCACTATATATACAACTATTTTTTAAAGTAGATAGATTAAAATTTTTAGTTGGAATTTCAGTATCAAATATAATAGAATGAATATGCAGAGAAGTAGAATATGGATGCATTCTGTATATTCTGTATATAAATATACAGAGAAGTAGAAGTAGGATATATAGGCCTGAAAACACTATGAAACAATTCAAAATAACTAAGACTTATACACTTTTCACGCAACAGGAGCATACAAATTCTATTCACGTTCCCATAGATTGTAAACTAGGAGACACTGGAACATATTCAAGGACATAAAGCAAGGTGCAAAAATTAATGGTTTAAAATTCCTGGAATCATACAATCTATTCTCTTAGCACATATTTTCAAGTGCAATATGACATTTACCAAGAGAGATCTTCAACTTAGGTATTAAAAGCCTCAGTAAAGTTAGACTGAGAAAAGCACAGAGGGTGATTGCAGAGAAGAAGGCATTTAAATGAGAGATTAACATCAAAAATGAGAAATTAATATTAAAGATACTTCTCTCAAAAGCCCATGTATTTCAAAAGTAAATGTCTACTTTTAAATGATGGGTATATCTAAAAAGCTATAACAAGGAAAAAAAAATAGAAAATATTTGTAATAGAATAAAAATGAAAAGAGATTTTACCAGAACTTTCTGTAGGCAGCTGAAGCTGCTCAATNTAAAGATACTTCTCTCAAAATCCCATGTATTTCAAAAGTAAATGTCTACTTTTAAATGATGGGTATATCTAAAAAGCTATAACAAGGAAAAAAAAATAGAAAATATTTGTAATAGAATAAAAATGAAAAGAGAATTTACCAGAACTTTCTGTAGGCAGCTGAAGCTGCTCAATGCAATTAAATACAATGTGGAGTCTTGAGTAAGGTATGGAAACAAATAATGGACACTAGTATAAAATTCTGTGAAATTTGAACACAATCAGCACTTCAGTTAATAATACTGTATCACATGTTGAATTCCTGTGTTTTTTTTTTCAAAACATAGTATTTATTTATAGTCTCAAAATTGGATTAAAAGTTTCAAACATCATTCAAATTATTTTTAATTCACAAAGATAAATTTTCTAGACTTTTGGTAATACTAGATGCCAAAATACATGGAACTGTATCAAAGTTTTGTGCAAATATAAATTAGAAATCTAGCATCTATTCATACTAAGTCAAACAAGTGTAATCCAAGTGTCATGATTTTTTTTAACTAGACAAAAATTCATAAATTTTCTTATATATATTATATTATACGTATTTTAGGACTTCCCAGATGGGGCTAGTAGTAAAGAACCTGCCTTGCAATGTAGGTAGATGTAAGAGACACGGGTTTGATCCCTGGGTTAGGAAGATCCCCTGGAGAAGGAAACGGCAACCCACTCCAGTGTTCTTGGCTAGAGAATCCTATGGACAGAATAGCCTGGCCAGCTACAGTCCATGGGGATGCAAAGAGTCGGACACGATTGAAGTGACTTAGCACATACATACTATACATACAAAAGCTTTTCTACTATGCTGGATAAAGGCGTGAGATAACAGCAAAAATAACAGCAAAAATGAGACCGAGAAATTGAAAAACATAAACTAAATGAAACGTGAGCACTGAATATGAAATAGAAAAAGTGAAATAAACTAGATAAAATAAATGATCATCATATAGTCCAGGGGTTTTTAAACATTGCTCCTCATTAGAAACACATCTGGAGCTTTGGAGAAGAACAGCAATACCTGGGCATTNCAAAAATGAGACCGAGAAATTGAAAAACATAAACTAAATGAAACGTGAGCACTGAATATGAAATAGAAAAAGTGAAATAAACTAGATAAAATAAATGATCATCATATAGTCCAGGGGTTTTTAAACATTGCTCCTCATTAGAAACACATCTGGAGCTTTGGAGAAGAACAGCAATACCTGGGCATTTGCATTTTTCAAAAAGAATCCAAGATAATTCTGTTATGCATCTGGATTTTAAAAAGCGATTACAAATTTTTCTATTAAATGGTAGTTTTAGCAATATAGAATTCTATTATTTTCTATTGATCAATAATGATACAATCTTATCAAGTGAATAATAGATACGTAATCACAAACTAAAAGAAGTTTATCAATTTGCAAAATCAATAGCGAGACAGAAAATAAAAGATAATTTCAAGCCATAATGGAAACATGATTAACCAAACAATTACTTTGCTGACTAAGATCCATCTAGTCAAGGCTATGGTTTTTCCTGTGGTCATGTATGGATGTGAGAATTGGACTGTGAAGAAGGCTGAGCGCTGAAGAATTGATGCTTTTGAACTGTGGTTTCGGAGAAGACCCTTGAGAGTCCCTTGGACTGCAAGGAGATCCAACCTGTCCATTCTGAAGGAGATCAGCCCTGAGATTTCTTTGGAGGGAATGATGCTGAAGCTGAAACTCCAGTACTTTGGTCACCTCATGCGAAGAGCTGACTCATTGGAGAAGACTCTGATGCTGGGAGGGATTGGGGGCAGGAGGAGAAGGGGACGACAGAGGATGAGATGGCTGGATGGTATCACCGACTCAGTGGACGTGAGTCTGGGTGAACTCCTGGAATTGGTGATGGACAGGGAGGCCTGGCATGCTGTGATTCATGGGGTCGCAAAGAGTTGGACACAACTGAGTGACTGAACTGAACTGAACTGATTACCATTATCTTAATTGTTTTATGTTTATTTTGTTTTGGTCTTTTCCTTCTCTTGTGTTTCCTGCCTAGAGAAATTCCTTGAGTGTTTGTTGCAAAGCTGGCTTGGTGGTGCTAAATTCTCTTCACTTTTGCTTCTCTGGAAAGCTTTTGACATCTCCATCAAAAATGAATGAGAGTCTTGCTTGGTAGAGTATTCTTTGTTGAAGATTCTTCCTTTTCATCACTTTAAAAATATCATGGCATTCCCTTCTAGATTGTACAATTTCTGTTGAGAAACTTTATATGAGTTCTCCTGTATTTTATTTGTCATTTTTCCCTTTTTCCTTTTAATATTTTATCTTTGTCTTTATCTTTTTTTTTTTTTCTTTTTTGTCATTTTCCTTACCATGTGTCTTCCTGTGTTCTTCCTTGGGTTTATTCTGCCTGGGGCTCTCTGTGTTTCCTAGATTTTGTTGACTATTTCCTTTCCCATAATAGGGAGGCTTTCAGCTATTATTTCTTCAAATATTTTCTCAGATCCTTTCCCTCTTNATCTTTTTTTTTTCTTTTTTGTCATTTTCCTTACCATGTGTCTTCCTGTGTTCTTCCTTGGGTTTATTCTGCCTGGGGCTCTCTGTGTTTCCTAGATTTTGTTGACTATTTCCTCTCCCATAATAGGGAGGCTTTCAGCTATTATTTCTTCAAATATTTTCTCAGATCCTTTCTCTCTTCGCTTCTCCTTTTGTGACCCCTCTAATGTGAATGTTGCTATGTTTAATATTGTCCCAGAGGTCTCTTAGGCTGTCTTCATTTATTTATTTTTTATTCATTTTGGTATATTCTGTTCTGTGACAGAGATTTCCACCATTCTGTCCTCCACATCAGTTATTCTGCTATTGATTCTTTCTAATGTATTGTTGGGCTTCCCAAGTGGCTCAGTGGTAAAGAATATGCCTGCCAGGTGGTTCAGTGGTAAAGAATCTGCCTGCCAGGCAGGAGAGATGAATTAGATCCCTAGGTTGAGAAGATACCCTGGAGAAGGAAATGGCAACCCACTCCAGTACTCTTGCATGGAATATCTATGGACAAAGGAGCCTAGAAGGCTATAGCCCATGGGACAGCAAAGAGTCAGATGCAACTTAAAGACGAAACAACAGCAATAGTGTACTGTTCATCCCTGTTTACCTGTGCTTTGGTTCCTCTGGTCTTTGGTAAATATTTCTTGCACCTTCTCAATCTTTACCTCCATTCTTTTTTCGAGATTCTGGATCATCTTCACTATCAATAATCTAAATTCTTTTTCTGGAATGTTTGCCTATCTCCACTTCATTTGGCTATATTTATGGGGTTTTATCTTGTCCCTTATCTGGGACAAAACTCTCTGCTTTTTAATCCTTTTTAACTTTCTGTGATGTGGTTTTGGTTCTAGCAGCTGCAGGATTGTGATTCATCTTGCTTCTTCTGTCTGCCTTTTGGAGGGTGAGGCTAAGAGTCTTGTGTAATCTTCTTGACGGGAAGGACTGGTGATTAGAAAAACTGGGTTTTGCTCTGGTGGGCAAGGCCATGATCAGTAAAATTTTAATCCAATTATCTGCTGATGGATGGGGTTGTGCTCCTTTCCTGTAAGTTGTTTGGTCTGAGATGACACAGCCCTGGGGTCTTTGGACTCTATGGTAGGATTAATGGTGACCTCCAAGAGGACTTAACACCAAGGGGCCTCCTCTAGGACTGCTGCTGCCAGTGCCCCCATTCCCACAGAGAGACACTGCTGACCCATACCTCCACAGGGGATCCTCCAACACTTACAGGTGGGTCTGGTTCAGTCTCTTGTGGGGTTGCTACTCCTTTCCCTTGGGTCTTGGCATGAACAAGATTTTGTTTGTGCCCTCCAGTAGTGAAGTCTTTGTTTCCTCTTGCCCTGTGGAAGTCCTATAATTAAATTCCACTGGTCTTCAAAGTCAGATTCCCTGGAGATTACCAGTACCTTTGCTGGATCCCCAAGTTGGGAAGCCTGTTAGGAGGCTCAGAAGGTTCACTATGGTGGGCAAACTTCTTAGGTATTATTGTCCTTCAGATTGTGGTGTGTATGGGATTTGATTTTATCATGTTTGCACACCTCCTGCCATCTTGTTGTGGCTTCTTCTTTGTCTTTGGATGTGGGGTATCTTTTTTTGGTGGGTTCCAGTGTCCTCCTGTGGATGGTTGCTCAATAGCTAGCTGCAATTTTTGTGCTCTCACAGAAGAAGATGAGC
Source organism: Neotragus moschatus (assembly GCA_006410615.1). Classification (NCBI taxonomy): domain Eukaryota; kingdom Metazoa; phylum Chordata; class Mammalia; order Artiodactyla; family Bovidae; genus Neotragus; species Neotragus moschatus. The sequence goes on from SJYA01002586.1 coordinate 662,108, forward strand.
ACACATCCTTCTACTCTGCCATCTTGAAACAAACTCAAAATTATGAAAGTCTGAGAAAGTGGGATTTCCATAATATATGTCCTTTCTGTTCAGGGTAATTTAATAATATGTTTTCAAAAGTTATAATATTTAAACAGCATTTGTAAATTAAATATCCATGTTTAAAATGCTTTTGCAAACATCTTGCTTTCCCAGTTACCAAAATTATTATTTTTAAAATGAAAACACATTATGTAAATTGTCTTATCCTGATCCAAATCACTAAGAAAGTATTTACATTTATAATTGAAGGAAGTTCTTATTTTTTTTAAGTCTGATTAATATCTGATAAAGTTCTAGGCTGGGACTTGGCCACAAAGANTTGCAAACATCTTGCTTTCCCAGTTACCAAAATTATTATTTTTAAAATGAAAACACATTATGTAAATTGTCTTATCCTGATCCAAATCACTAAGAAAGTATTTACATTTATAATTGAAGGAAGTTCTTATTTTTTTTAAGTCTGATTAATATCTGATAAAGTTCTAGGCTGGGACTTGGCCACAAAGAGGCCTGGCAATTTAAATTTAAGCAGACATATAAAGTGGTCCTATTGACTGGTAATGGGGCAGGAGGTGTGTGTTCATGGACAATCAAAGAAAAAGGAAAACATTTTATTGTTTTCCAATTCTAATTTCTGGAAAATTCTGTGAAATTGTAAATGGTAAACAAATAAACTTTTGTGAATTGAAGTGCCTATGTTTTAAAGGCTAACTGGCCTGTGATATTGGAATAGTATAGAAGAAATTGAGCACAGTGTTTTTAATAGAAAAAATTATTTATAACACTTTCTATTTCAAGGGTTGGCTCCCTTCAAATTTGCTTACCGAGAATGCATTTGTTTATCCCTTCATGATTTAAGTAANTTCCTGACCTGCATACAGATTTCTCAAGAGGCAGGTTAGGTGGTCTGGTATTCCCATCTCTTTCAGATTGTGGTTGAATCCTATCAAATAGTAACTACTGTTAACAAGACCAAGGAAAAAAGATAATTTGGTCTTAGTGTTCTGTTAGACATATTTGGGGCAAAAGAAAATACATTTCTATGGACATTTTCAAGATATTAAAAACGAGATAAAAACAAATGAGAAGAAAACAAATTTTGCTCTATGAGCTAACATCACTATATGTGAAATATAGAATAAATAGCTACTCTAATCTCAAATGATAAAATAAAATCCTAATCTCTTAATATTATTTTTTAGAACTCTCCTTCCTTGATCCTTAAGGCAGTTTTAGCCTCTTTGGTCGTTATCTACATTTTACTATATCATATCATATTATACTACATTATCATAATATATACCATATATTATTATTTATTTCATTTATTAAATAAATATTGATTAGAAATATTTATAATTATAATATAGGTGCTGTGTGACAGAGTGAGTATAAAATAATGACAACAGGAGAAGAACCTGTGTCCTTGAACATTTCAAAATATAGTCAAGATATTAAACAAAAACCCAATTGCTCTGAAACAACAGAGATGGGCACACTGAGACTGTCTGACTGGAAAAGTGTGGTTTTTATTGTGGATTAAGGGATAACTTACCTGAAGATGTGACATTCAAACTGAAAACTTAAGTTTTTATTATGTGGACTGCTTACCAAGGTTAAAAGTATAGGCACGTGTATATTGGAATAGACCAATGAGGGAATGTAAAGACCCTGCAGCAAAGATAGCACCTCTTTTACTTTCTGAAAAGCAGACATGGTGTCAGTTGTATCCTCCCTTTTCTTTCAATGTGTGGGGTGACAAAATAGCTTCAGTAAAATTGTGTGCTGCTGCTGCTGCTAAGTTGCTTCAGTCGTGTCTGACTCTGCGCAACCCCATAGATGGCAGCCCACCAGGCTTCCCCGTCCCTGGGATTCTCCAAGCAAGAACACTGGAGTGGGTTGCCATTTCCTTCTCCAATGCATCAGTAGCCTACCACAATCCATTAAAAAACATGTCTAGGCTAGAGAAGGGCATAACACATCACATAAAGAACACAACAGCCACTTCTTTACGATTCACTTTTGATCCCCTCCAACTTGGTTGTCACTGAGAATTCCTATGATTAGGTTTACTCATGAGCCATTACCTAAGGCTTCTTAACTAGGTTTTCCTGGACTTTTTGTGGGTCAGCTTAATGCAAAGAGGTATTTCTAGAATTGTTCTGAACAGTTCACTCTGCTTCCCAAGTTAATCATTTTGATAACTCAACAAGGTGAAGAGTAAATTATTTGGAATTTGTCCAGGTACTTAAAAAAAATAAAATCAGAGCTTAATTTATAGTAAACTATGTGAACTAGAACATGTTTCCAAACATAACTTTGTTTCTCCACCATAAAAGTAGAAATAGCACAAATCTATACAATTTTTAATAACTCTATGGAGATTACATTTTATTCAGGAATGGAAATCTAATATAGGACAAAAGTACAGTATTAATAGATTATAACTAGTTTATGGGTTTTGCATCAGAGTTATACAGGGTGACAATTATTTACTTCACATTTTAGTGAGAGGTTTTGATTTACTATGTCAGAAACAATTGAAAACATGCTTTCATTCGGTACTATAGGATAATTCCCCATAAAGATGAGGTAATCAATCCCTCATAGCTTAGCAAGAAAGTTTCTTCTTGAATCAAATATTCTTGAAATCAGTTGTTCCTTTTTTGTGTGTAAAATGTATTTATTATTTGCATATCAGCATCACAATTTTTGTCATGTGAGATAAGCGTTTTTAAATTAGATTATCTTGAAAAGTACTTCTGGATCAAAATTCTACTATTTGGGGCCTACATACAAACTACAGGAAAGATTTTAAAACTTAACATGCTCATTTGGGAGACTTGCCTCAGTTGGCAAATGAGGTAACTTAGCAGAACTTCAATATTTTCACCACCTGGTGCAAAGAACTGACTCACTGGAAAAGGCCCTGATGCTGGGATAGATTGAAGGCAGGAGTAGAAGCAAACAACAGAAGATGAGATGGTTGGATGACATCACCGACTCAACGGACATGAGTTTGTGCCAACTCCAGGAGACAGTGAAGGACAGCAAAGGCTGGCATGCTGCAGTCCATGGGGTCACAAAGAGTCAGACACTACTTAGTGCCCGAACAACTGAGGTTTAGCGGTGCAAAGTGATTTGCCTTAGTTACTAAATATAAAATAAAAGACTAGGAGAATGTCCTTATGGTATCGTTTTTCAAATTCAAGCTAGTGGATTTAATAGAAAATCCAATGGAATTTCAAAGACTTGCCCAACAAACCTTTAAAGATAATAATCTCTAAACAAATAAATAGCACTTGGAAATATAAAAAACATGCCTAAGTCTCTACATTCTCTAGAAAAATATCCTTTGGCTTTTTTCCTGTTTCATATTACAATATCATATCATATATGAAGATTTTAACATTTAATGCTTAGCAGGTTGATTAGGGAATACGTGAGTCTGCTAGAGGATTTGGTACAATCTTGCTTCAAAAATACTTCAAAAATAAATAAATAAATAAAGCATGTTGGGTCCAAGGGAACTGAAAAGTTCTTAAGAGCCTCAAGGGAATGACTATAAGTAAAAGCAACAGCATGCACACAGGATGACATAAAGGGCTCTTAATGAAATATAGCTATAGTATTAGGCTGCTTTCAATGGCAAAATTGAGCCTCCAGTATTTTTGGCTCTGTTGCCATCAAAACTCCTATTTTTTTTCCTTCCTGTATTTCAACCAACAGTAATAAATAAAATTTTTGCCTCAGATGTTTCTTTGTCCAAAGGACAACATTACTGGTGCCAGAACTTTACTAAATGTCATAAAATACACATATTTGAGGAGATGTCTTGGGAGATTAGAATGTTTTATCTTTCTGGAAGCAGATTTAAAATGTTAGCTTATCTGGTCAATTTTAAAGCAAACAAGAAGAGTTTAAAATTTAGAGGCAGCGTTTTCCAGGGAAATGTGTTATTTTGAGTAGAGATAATGCACTCAGAGGTGGAAATGTGTTTGAAAGGCAAGAGAGAGACTTTAACTTTTACAGCTCTATACAGTGAGTCTTTTTGTATGGCATGTATAATTTCAATCATGTGATTTAAGTCATCTTAAAGCATGCAAAAAGCACTAACTGGCCACAATATAGCTAAAAGGGAATTAGAAATTGCTTTTCTTTTCGACAGGGAACTAATTTCCTATCATATCATACATGACATCAAGGTGATATTTAGAACATTCTCTATGTAACTTCAGATATGTCAATAGTCCTCTCTGTTGATTAGATCAACTGTAAAGTAGAAATAGTATTATTGAAGTATGTAATGAATAAAGAATTGTTTATTTTAAAAAAATTGTATTGGAGTATAGTTGCTTAAAAATGTAATATTAGTTTCTACTATAAAGTATATTTTCATACTTTTAAACATTGTGTGTGGGAAATGAATGTAAGTCCTTTTGGTAAAANTAGAACATTCTCTATGTAACTTCAGATATGTCAATAGTCCTCTCTGTTGATTAGATCAACTGTAAAGTAGAAATAGTATTATTGAAGTATGTAATGAATAAAGAATTGTTTATTTTAAAAAAATTGTATTGGAGTATAGTTGCTTAAAAATGTAATATTAGTTTCTACTATAAAGTATATTTTCATACTTTTAAACATTGTGTGTGGGAAATGAATGTAAGTCCTTTTGGTAAAAACATGCTAAAGTCTTTTAATCTACTTATCTATTTATTTTGTCAGTTATTTAAACATATTTCTCATATTTATTTCTTGGTTTTCCAAATAGGAAGAAGTAAAGAAACTTGTTCTGTGCTGAACAAGATAAAAGATAGTTTAAAAGCTCTTTGGAAGCATATCTTCAAATATAATTAATCTTTTACCCTTGATTAATAATATTTTTTTCATTTGACTAAAATGCACACAACTTATTTTTGACTACATTGGTTTGTGATACGTCATTTTAGGTGAGATACCATTCTAATCCACTATTAGATTTTGTGTTCATGTGTCATGACTACATCAACTGATAAAAAGTAACATGATTCTCTGCTTTAAATGATGGTAGTGTTTTCCCTTCTCTCCGTATTGTTTGGCACCCTTCTTTCCTTTTCCCATGCTGCCAGATTGAGGTCTGCATGCTTCATTCGGTTCAAATGACCAACTGATTCTTATAAACTTGTGTAAAAGTTTTAGAAACAAGTTATATTTGGTAGGAATGCATGGGTTACAAGTGACAGAAAGATAATTCTATTCTTGGCAATAAAAGACCAATCCAAGAAAGGAATCAGTAAAAAATTATACTCAGCTCATGGTTCATTATCATAAAATCTCTCTCATGGTTTTAGTAATTTATTACACTTCTCCCCATATTCTTTTCCCACTCCCTTGTCTTCATATTGAAGGCAAATATCCTAACTTATTTAATGTTCATTGCCACACTAATGCCTGAACTTTTACTTTATATAAATGTTATGTTATGTGTATCAATGTTTTTTAGCTCTTTTCCTTAGCACTGTGACTTTAAAATCCTTCCTTGCTTATTTATTCAGGGGATAAATTTTATAGAACATAAAATGTGTGCTACAGTCTGATCCTGAAATTAATTTATTTTGTGACATTGAGTGAGTCATCTACATCTTTTATATCTAAATTTCTTCATTAAAAAAATGAGGAGATTGAAAGAAAATTTTAAAAAATGAAGAGATTGAATTCGAATGTGTATTGTTTTAGAAATAAACTGTATCAAAAAAAAATGCCATGTATTTTGGGCATTAATGACATTGATAAATCTTGTAGGAGAAGGAAATGGCAACCCACTCCAGTGTTCTTGCCTGGAGAATCCCAGGGATGGGGCAGCCTGGTGGGCTGCCATCTATGGGGTCACACAGAGTTGGACACAACTGAAGTGACTTAACATGAGGCACCAAAGAGGATGAAAGGAAACAGGAAGGGGCTTCGTAGGAACTGGCACTGGATCTTAAACTGCATATCATGCCATCCAAATGGGTTGCCTTACTGGCATTACCTTCAGTCACCCACAGTTGAGGCTAAATGGTATTAATTAGGATCTACAGAGAAATAGAACCAATAGGACGTATCAGATACGTAAGAGGAGATTTATTATGAGAATTGGCTCACATGATTATGGAGGCTGAGAAGTCCCACAGTTGCCTTCTGCAGGTTGAAGAGCCAGGAAAGCTGGTGGTATAGTTTCATCTGAGTCCGAAGGCATGAAAACACAGGTGGGCCCAGAGGGAAGCTGAAGACCTGAAAAGTTGGGGCTGCTGCTCTAAGTCCTGAAGCCCAAAGGCTGAGAAAACAGGAGCGTCAGTGTCTGAAGGCAGGAGAAAATGGATGGCACAGCTCAAGGAAAGAGAGAGAGAACTCATGCTTCCTCTCCCTTTTTGTTTCTTTAGGGCCCTGAATGTGTTGGATGATTCTAGTTTCTTTTACACAGTCTACTTGTGTGTGTGTGTACTCAGTCATCAGTCTTGTCTGATTCTTTGTGACCCCCTGGACTGTAGCCCACCACGGGCTGTCCATGAGACTCTCCAGGCGAGGATACTGGAGTGGGTTGCCATTTGCTTTTCCAGGGGATCTTCTCAACCCAGGGATCAAACCCGCATCTCCTGCATTGGCAGGCAGATTCTTTACCACTGGGAAGGCAATGGCAACCCACTCCAGTGTTCTTGCCTGGAGAATCCCAGGGACGGGGGAGCCTGGTGGGCTGCTGTCTATGGGGTCGCACAGAGTCAAACACGACTGAAGTGAGTTAGCAGCACCTGGAAGCCCTACTCAGTCAACTTAGTCCAATGCTAATCTCTTCCAGAAACACCCTCAGAGACACACTCAGAAATAATGTTTTACCAGCTACTGAAAATCTCTCATCCAGTCACACTGACTCAAAAATTAAGAAGTGCAGCATGCGTTGTGGAATGTAGATCCCTGAGAAGTGAAATGGGAAGTGGTGACACGCCTTCCAACTAGAAAACAGAGCCTAGGACAGCTAAAACATTAGGTCTTTGAAGAAGGATCTGGAGAGTTTTCTTGGATATCAATCTGCAAAAAGATAGCCTTGGGAATAAAGGCCCATTCAGTATACATTTTGGGATCAGTGAAAATCAGTATATTTTATGACTAAGTTTTACATAACATCCTGGATGCACCAGGATGCACCAATGACTGTAGTGAGAAGGGTTTATGAAATAATAGTGACCTGAAATTCTTAGTCTTCCTGAAGATATCCATGTATGGCTTGATATTTCACTTTGGAATAAATTTAACACCTTAATACAACTTCCTTCTAAATATGTGCCCGTTATTATAGACAAACCCTATGAATATCAGAAAAGAGAGACTTCTGCAACATATATCACAGGGAAAAAAAATATAATAAATCTATTTACTGAGTTGTTTCATATCATTTTCAGCTCACTGAATTGTGTCATACTTTTGCATTTAGGATGTTACATTTACGCTGGATCACATATAATGTTGCCTTTTGTTAGAGGATAATGCCCTAAAATTACAACCATCTTAAGAGAAGGAGATATTTTTAACAAGATTTGTTTTAAAATGGTGGGTGGTGGACTTTAATTAAAATTGAAATTTAATTGAAATTTAATTCATTGAAATTCCCTTTGAGTATTCAATATCTGTACTACTTATTTGCTGCATTCTGTAAAATGTCTGAGTTTCTAGTGATAAAAATTCCTGCCAAAAAGACTGTTATTTCCTGGAAATGCTTCCTTATGTTTAAAGTAAATGAATTTAGAATAGTTTCCAGAAGAGTCATCATCTAAGCAAGGAGCTCTAAGTATTTAAACTGAAAACCACAGTCAGTGACTGTCTACACAGTCTGACTGTAGGGAATTTGGATCTAAGTGAGCCACATTGGCTGTTTACACATGATGATGACTCAAGTCTATGTTTTACTGGGCCTATACTAACATTTTCTAAAGGAGAGAGAATGATTGGGTTGGATATGTCAATATTTGTTTAAATAATTATCACTTGAGTCAACTGTCCTTAAATAGTGCATGCATCATTGCTAAATTTAAATTCCATAATCATTTATTTTCATTGTTTGAACTTAAGCATTGGGTTAGATTCCTAGGGTTGGAAGGTAAATGAGGTATAAGGTTTCAAAAAATGCTCTTGATTTACCCCTTCAGCATAGCTTGATTAATTCCTTTCCCACGCAGCCCACACTCTCCAGATACAAACCCTCATTAACTCTAGCCTGAACTACTGCTGGAAGGATCTCGTAGATCTCAATACGCCCTTTATACTCAAACACCCTATAGCTCAGTATATCCTCCGAGATCATTCTCCACAGTACACAGTAGTCATTTACAATGCCACTTTGATAGTGCTTCTGCCAGTTTTCAACTTTCATGTCTAGCCTGCACAGTCCTGCTTAACCCATGGCCCCTGTGTATCTTTAGCCTCAGCTTTGGCCTCTTTCTCTTCTCTATACTCCAACCACATTGGACTGTTCTGTTTTAATCCTTTTAACATACTGTCCCACCTATCTCAGAACCATACATGCTCTAGCCTCTGCCTACTACATCAGCACTTGTGTCCCCTTCACCATTTACTTGCAAATTTTGGATTGCTTGTGGATTTTAGCTCAAATAGCACTCTTTTAGGACAATCTTTCTGCTCCACCATGTTCATTGCCCACCTCCCCCCCAGCCCCCCCCC
>SJYA01002586.1:670974-745044 GCA_006410615.1 Neotragus moschatus
CCCCCAGCCCCCCACCACCGCCATTTCACACTTACAAAGCACCCTGCATATTTCCTTCAAAGAAAAGATCATTATGTGTGATAATCATGCATTAGGTTATTTATGTCTATATCACTCATCAGACTGCATGTTTCCACTAAAGGACCTTTGATTGTTGTGCACGGTGTCTTTGATAACATGCAGGGTGCTTACCACCCTAAATGAAATGGAAGGAAGGAAAGAGTGAGGGAGAGAAGGAAGGAAGGAAGGCTGGAGGGAGCGAGGGAGTCATCTCACTTGCCAGGAACTTATTGTTTTGCTTTATTTTGTTTTGTTTCTGCTGTAAGGATAAATATTAAAACATGAGTATGTTTACTTCAAGTGAATCAAATGGTTTCTGAAGATCAGAATATATATCAAACATTATTATAAGAAACTCAATTTCTTGGCCTCTTATTTCCTCAAGTTTAATACAAGACTGAGATCTGGCTAAACAATCCTAAAATTATGTATTTATAAAAAACTCAATTGTTTTACGATACAGAAGTTAAAATTTATTAATCCTAGTTCTTTGACCTGAGGGTCAATGAATAGAACTGTGGAAACTTTACCCAATAAAAGTCCTCCATATTTCTTCAGACAATGAAAAGGATTTTTAAGGAATATTTTTGGTCACTGGCAAAGCCCATTAACAAATAGAAAATACAAATAGAATCTGGGTAATAAAATAAAGTCTAACCTTTAAAAAAAAAACGTTTGAGCTTAGTCTAGTTTCTCTTGTTCATAGGGTGTGGTGGGCAAAGACCTTGTCCCCAGCACTTTGGACCAGAGTGGAATTTCTAGTGTGAAATGGCTACATTGAACACTTTCAATTCAGGACCAGGATGGTGTGCAGAAGTCCTGTGCCTGAAGCCACAGTTTAAGATTGCAGCAGCGGTGGCAGCAGGCAGCGTACCGAGATGCTGCAGTTAGTGCAATGCAATCTGGACTGTTGAGAGCTGTAAAAAGCAGCCCAACCACGGCCTGTGTGCTCTAGGCCACAAGCTCCCACATCTCCATTCTTGATCAAAGAATAAAGCATTTCAGCTCTCATGACACAGGCAGGAGGACCCTTGCTGGTGCCCAAATTAGGGTCCTTGGTAACAATGTCTGAGCCCAGGCTTGAAAGACAAAATTCATTAAGTCTGCTACTAGCCACTGAGAATCCATGGAAAAGTACAACTGTAGGGAAATTAGAAATCATCTAGGCAGTGATATAGTCCCTTTATTTTGAAGATGACTGAATCTAAGAGCAGCTGAAGACCAGAAAGATAAGCGATGGTAGAGCAAGACATAAAGACATAAAGATATGCAGTGGTACAGCAAGTGATATGTTTCAATTAGGACTTTGAGTTAGCTGAAAAATTGAGAGATGGATGAAAGTAAGAGGGTAGAAGCTAAGGAAGTCTGGGTCTTTTGAACTGGAGTAAGTGTGACATGTGGGTGACAGGGAACATTTTCAATTTGGTCAGAATGAGGTAAATTCTTCCTTTGTCACTTAGTTATGTTGTTATATCACTTATGATTTGGGAAAAGTGAAAGGAGAAATGTGTGATATATCATCTATTTCATTAGATAGTACAGTTCTAGAAAAAAATCTTAAAGCACTTTGTTGGAAAGGGAAGAATCATAATATCCCTATACCAAGAGTAACATACACTGTTAGTCACTGGTAACTTGGAAATGTGTAAATTATTCTAAATCCTAGTATTAACTAATGGCCACCTAGAGTTTGTTGCTTGATTGTCCCGAGGATCATGGTACAGTGCCCTGCCATGCTAACTTGCTTTACTCATATCCAGCTCTTTGCAACTCAGTGGACTGTAGCCCTCTCGGCTCTTCTGTCCATGGGGATTCTCCAGGCAAGAATACTGGAGTGGGTTGCCATGCCCTTCTCCAGGGGATCTTCCCCACTCAGGGATCCAGTCGTGTCTCTTACATCTCCTGCATCAGCAGGGAGATTCTTTACCACTAGCGCAACTTGGAAGCCCAAGGGTCATGGTAGCATTCCTTAATTATATTATTACAGGACTGGGCTGACTTTTTCCCAATTCGTGTTAGAAAATATTAGTGCTGGAGCCATAAGAAACATTTTCAGGGGTCCAGTATGCTTGAGAAAAATTGGATTCAAAGAGATTAAATACCACTTTATAAAATAACTTCTTATAGGCTTTAATATACAAATGAACTTTGCAAGGCTCCAAGTCTTGTCATATTCAGTGATTCCCAGACTTATTTAACCAAGAAATGTTTTTAAAGGAATATTTCTCAGGAATAATGTATTATAGAATCTCATCTTGAGAAATGCAAGAGCATAATCTAAAAGCCAGTTTTTTCTAATTCTGAAGGCTCTAGACTGGTTTTTAATTCAGTGTATTGTATTCAAGGGACAGATTCTTTTATAAAAACTGTAGAAAATTTTAAAGTACACATTATATGCTTTTACAATGCAGGAGACCCCAGTTCTGCTCCTGGGTCTGGAGGATCTCCTGAGGAAGGGAAAGGATACCCACTCTAGTATTCTGGCCTAGAGAATTCCATGGACTGTATAGTCCATGGGGTCACAAAGAGTCAGACATGACTGTGTTAGAATTTATATGTTAAAATTTATATTCTAGAATTTATCATCATTAAAAATGATTTGCTAAAATTAACTCTGAATCTTTTAGAGACTTTTCCAATGATTAAATTATAATAACATCTTATCCAAGGGCAGTTATCATTCCTCTACAATACTGAGATATGGAATAATATTGTGATATTCATATAATGAATACTTGGAAGTAGTTAACAGCATACACACTAAAGTAATTTCCATTATGAATTATAAAATGAGTATAAAGTCCTACATGTTTATTTAACCCAGATATATTAATTGAAACAATTGAAATCATATGCAAGTAAAACTGAGATTTTTTTTTTTCCTAAAAGATTTACTAACTCACAAATGATATGTTTAATGAGAAGACAGTCATAGACATTGAAAATTAACTAAAATGTTCATTTGGAGGAATAGTCTTTACATGGTTAAGTAATTCCTGTGAATGGGAAAGATTCATATTTATTAAATTACTACCCTGGAGAAATTGCATGTAAAAGAAAGAAAAAAGTTACCTGAAAAGGCAAAGAACATGGTCAACAAAAGCTCCCAGCCAAGAGGACCACTGAATAAATGCCACATCATTTTTCTAAAAATAGCGTTGATATTGCCATCCTGCAGACAGCACTGCCTCTTTTAAAATAGTGATACTAGTTACCAGGTGATTACAAAGCCAACACATCCAAGTGGCTGATAGTCCCAGAAAGAAGGCAAAAAAGATTCACTTTTATTTCGACCTGGAGTTATAGTCAAAGTCACTAAATGATTTTTGTTTCTAGTTTTCCAGCTTTAAAGTATTACCCAGTAAAATACGGCCAAGCATGGTGGGAATTTGAAGTTCTTCTTCCTCTACTTTCCTTTCTACGTTTTAGTTTCCTTTTCTCTCCGATTACCAGCAAAAGTCCCAGCCTCCTACTTCAGTAATGCCTGTCCTCTTCTAGCAGAGAGGTAAAGAGTTAACTTGCCTTCCATTTGTTCTGGATTCCAAGCTTGACCTGCTGATTGCAGCCTCTGCTGAGTCTTTGGGTTTTGTTCCTTTGTTTCGCTGTCAGCATGTGGGATCTTAGTTCCCCAGCCGGGGCTGAACCTGTACTCCCTGCAGTGGAAGAGCTGTCTTAACCACTGGACAGCCAGGGATACTTTGTGATTCTCTGTACACTTCATGTTACTTGAGAAGTTTTTCTTTTCTTCTTTTTTTTTCCTCTGATATATTTTGATGTGCAGGGACTGCTATCCCCAAGCACATCTCAAACTGTGATAACTTCCTTAGTCATCTGAAGAGCTGTCCGTCCATCTAGCTCTCTGCCCTCTCACCACCATCCAGCATCCTCAAGTGGCATATTTAAGATGACACAGATTTTTTTTTTCTTGAGGAAAAGTCTCTCCAACTAAGAAGATCAGTTTCATCCCAGATATATGCATTTTTAAAAATTTTGTTTCACAGTAGCGACAAGAACAAGAATACTGTGACTGTTAAATTATAGGCCAGTGATGTCTAACCATGATTCAAGAAAAAGAAAATTCCACATATAACCTGGGCATTATCAATAGTAATGAAATTAAGTAAATTATATAATATGAAGAGAAATACAAACATTAAACAAATATTTTGAAAAGGAAAAGAAAAAGAGTACTATTCCTGTTCTGCTTCCTGGTCATATATATACTACCTCTTGCCAAACACTAGTAATCTTGAATTGATGGACATTTATAAGTAAACTTTTTGACAAGTAAACATTTTAAAAGATCATTCTATTAAAAGATTACCTCATTCTGTTCTCGCTATTTATTTTTTTCAAAACCAATAACGCTAAACAAATAATCCTATTACCAGATGAGTCCCTACTCCTGGTATCACCCACAGTCACTACTTTAAAGCAAATTGTCATCAGCAAATACCCTACAGCGTCTCCCAGACTAGCCTCCTGACCTTGTCTCCTGTATGGCAGCCCTGTTACTGCCAGAATTTTTTATATATTGAGACAGTATAAACTTGATCTTATTGTTTCTTATTTGAATAGGCTTCATAGTTCCTTGTGTCCTTTCTTGCTTCATCCTACCCTAAACCAATCTTATCTTATCTGAGCTTCAGTTCAGTTGCAATATGTTTTCCTATGTTCTCTGGATATACCTGCCTTTGTGTGTGGATGCTCTGAATTTCCAGGTTTTCTTCCTTCATCCTAGATTGCCTTTGCCTTTTTCTCTATCTAAAGAAATCTCAGTCATCATTCTAGTGTCAAATTTCACATCTTCTTCAAAACTTTTCCTTACTTTCCCTCAGTGAGTTACCTCCACTCTCATTTAAACATTGCCTCTTTATGTATTTCTGTTTTCATGATATTCTCAATGCATTTAATCTCTCTTCTGTATACTGAGTTTCAGAGACCATGTTGATGATCAATAAGGTCATAAAATTTCACTTCCTTTTCCTTGCCTGTCAAAACCAATTGACAAAGACAGATGTCAAGAAGACAGAGGTCAAAATATCACCCTTTCAGTTAATAGAAATATAATATAAATATAAGAGAATATGATTCAGATAGGCTTTTTAATATTTCACCTCTCAGTTGGATGTACTTACACAGATCAGGCATCCCTGAACTGACACAGGGGACAGAGCCTGTTGAGAAGCCCACCACTTGTCCAAGAGCAAATGGGAAGCCTGTTCTCTGCAACTAGGCAGAAATGAGAGGAAGGGCCTGAGACCCTCTGCTAGTTCCTTCTCCTAAATCCATCAGTCAAGTAATCCCTCCCCCCTCTGGGAGGGACGGAGGCACTGAGAGGACATTCTTCCTGTTTGTCTGTCTATCTGTGTGCCCAAATTTCTTCCTTTTAAAAGGATACCGGTCATATTGGATACCTGGTGGCTCACCTGGAAAAGAATCCACCTGCAATGTGAAGACCTGAGTTCAGTCCCTGGGTTGGGAAGATTCCATGGAGAAGGGAAAGGCTACTCACTCCAGTATTCTGGCCTGGAGAATTCCATAGACTGTATATAGTCCACGGGGTCACAAAGAGTTGAACACAACTAGCGACTTTCACTCCAATCTGATCTCATCTTAACTAATTACATCTGCAATGAAACTATTTCCAGATAAAGTCACTTTTTCCTAGGTACTAAGGGTAAGAACATCAACATTTAAAAGGGGTATACAGTCAACACATCACAAAATAATTACTTTTGTAGATATAACCAATTATCAAATATTACCAACTATAAGAAGTAACATAGCAAATTAAAATAGTATACAATGATTATCACTTAGGATTTTAATTTAATACTGGTGAAAAGGCTCATTTAGAACTATTTAGTTATATGTTTTGTAATATGTAATTCAAGTGCATACACTTAGAAAAATAAGTAAAATAAACTGTTTCTTTTCCTACACCTTTTTCATATTTCAAGTTCAATTTTCAGAATCACTTTTTGACTCAGAGTTATCAACAACTGTATTTTTTACACAGTAGTGTCCTTTTTCCATCAAGAGCATTAGTAATAAAGCTTTAAAAAATATATAGTCCAGCGTTGTTTTCAGGACTCTCATGCAAGCTACTGACACCCATTCTTCAATTTTGATAGGTAGGCAATAATCATTTCAACCATATCATGAATGCACCCTATTGCTGCTACTGCTGCTAAGTCGCTTCAGTTGTGTCTGACTCTGTGCCACCCCATAGATGGCAGCCCACCAGACTCCCTCATCCCTGGGATTCTCCAGGCAAGAATACTGGAGTGGGTTGCCATTTCCTTCTCCAGTGCATGAAAGTGAAAAGTGAGAGTGAAGTCACTCAGTCGTGTCTGACTCTTAGCGACACCATGGACTGCAGCCCACCAGGCTCCTCCATCCATGGGATTTTCCAGCCAAGAGTACTGGAATAGGGTGCCATTGCCTTCTCTAGAATGCACCCTAGACTACAGCAATTAGAAGACAGTATCCAATTTCAAGCTCTAGTTCACCCACTCAGTCATGTCTGACTCTTTGTGACCCCATGGACTGCAGCATGCCAGGCTTCCCTGTCCATCACTGACTCCCAGAGCCTACTCAAACTCATGTCCATCGTGTCAGTGATGCCGTCCAACCATCTCATCCTCTGCTGTCCCCTTCTCCTCCCACTTTCAATCTTTCCCAACTGACTCTTTTCCAATGAGTCAGTTCTTCACATCAGGTAGTCAAAGTATTACAGTTTCAGCTCCAGTATCAGTCCTTCCAATGAATATTCAGAACTGATTTCCTTTAGGATGGACTGGTTGGATCTCCTTGCAGTCCAAGGGACTCTCAAGAATCTTCTCCAACATCACAGTTCAAAAGCATCAGTTCTTTGGTGGTCAGCTTTCTTTATAGTCCAACTCTCACATCCATACATGACTACTGGAAAAACCATAGCTTTGACTAAACAGACCTTTGTTGATAAAGTAATGTCTCTTCTTTTTAATATGCTGTCTAGGNGTTACTTGAGAAGTTTTTCTTTTCTTCTTTTTTTTTCCTCTGATATATTTTGATGTGCAGGGACTGCTATCCCCAAGCACATCTCAAACTGTGATAACTTCCTTAGTCATCTGAAGAGCTGTCCGTCCATCTAGCTCTCTGCCCTCTCACCACCATCCAGCATCCTCAAGTGGCATATTTAAGATGACACAGATTTTTTTTTTCTTGAGGAAAAGTCTCTCCAACTAAGAAGATCAGTTTCATCCCAGATATATGCATTTTTAAAAATTTTGTTTCACAGTAGCGACAAGAACAAGAATACTGTGACTGTTAAATTATAGGCCAGTGATGTCTAACCATGATTCAAGAAAAAGAAAATTCCACATATAACCTGGGCATTATCAATAGTAATGAAATTAAGTAAATTATATAATATGAAGAGAAATACAAACATTAAACAAATATTTTGAAAAGGAAAAGAAAAAGAGTACTATTCCTGTTCTGCTTCCTGGTCATATATATACTACCTCTTGCCAAACACTAGTAATCTTGAATTGATGGACATTTATAAGTAAACTTTTTGACAAGTAAACATTTTAAAAGATCATTCTATTAAAAGATTACCTCATTCTGTTCTCGCTATTTATTTTTTTCAAAACCAATAACGCTAAACAAATAATCCTATTACCAGATGAGTCCCTACTCCTGGTATCACCCACAGTCACTACTTTAAAGCAAATTGTCATCAGCAAATACCCTACAGCGTCTCCCAGACTAGCCTCCTGACCTTGTCTCCTGTATGGCAGCCCTGTTACTGCCAGAATTTTTTATATATTGAGACAGTATAAACTTGATCTTATTGTTTCTTATTTGAATAGGCTTCATAGTTCCTTGTGTCCTTTCTTGCTTCATCCTACCCTAAACCAATCTTATCTTATCTGAGCTTCAGTTCAGTTGCAATATGTTTTCCTATGTTCTCTGGATATACCTGCCTTTGTGTGTGGATGCTCTGAATTTCCAGGTTTTCTTCCTTCATCCTAGATTGCCTTTGCCTTTTTCTCTATCTAAAGAAATCTCAGTCATCATTCTAGTGTCAAATTTCACATCTTCTTCAAAACTTTTCCTTACTTTCCCTCAGTGAGTTACCTCCACTCTCATTTAAACATTGCCTCTTTATGTATTTCTGTTTTCATGATATTCTCAATGCATTTAATCTCTCTTCTGTATACTGAGTTTCAGAGACCATGTTGATGATCAATAAGGTCATAAAATTTCACTTCCTTTTCCTTGCCTGTCAAAACCAATTGACAAAGACAGATGTCAAGAAGACAGAGGTCAAAATATCACCCTTTCAGTTAATAGAAATATAATATAAATATAAGAGAATATGATTCAGATAGGCTTTTTAATATTTCACCTCTCAGTTGGATGTACTTACACAGATCAGGCATCCCTGAACTGACACAGGGGACAGAGCCTGTTGAGAAGCCCACCACTTGTCCAAGAGCAAATGGGAAGCCTGTTCTCTGCAACTAGGCAGAAATGAGAGGAAGGGCCTGAGACCCTCTGCTAGTTCCTTCTCCTAAATCCATCAGTCAAGTAATCCCTCCCCCCTCTGGGAGGGACGGAGGCACTGAGAGGACATTCTTCCTGTTTGTCTGTCTATCTGTGTGCCCAAATTTCTTCCTTTTAAAAGGATACCGGTCATATTGGATACCTGGTGGCTCACCTGGTAAAGAATCCACCTGCAATGTGAAGACCTGAGTTCAGTCCCTGGGTTGGGAAGATTCCATGGAGAAGGGAAAGGCTACTCACTCCAGTATTCTGGCCTGGAGAATTCCATAGACTGTATATAGTCCACGGGGTCACAAAGAGTTGAACACAACTAGCGACTTTCACTCCAATCTGATCTCATCTTAACTAATTACATCTGCAATGAAACTATTTCCAGATAAAGTCACTTTTTCCTAGGTACTAAGGGTAAGAACATCAACATTTAAAAGGGGTATACAGTCAACACATCACAAAATAATTACTTTTGTAGATATAACCAATTATCAAATATTACCAACTATAAGAAGTAACATAGCAAATTAAAATAGTATACAATGATTATCACTTAGGATTTTAATTTAATACTGGTGAAAAGGCTCATTTAGAACTATTTAGTTATATGTTTTGTAATATGTAATTCAAGTGCATACACTTAGAAAAATAAGTAAAATAAACTGTTTCTTTTCCTACACCTTTTTCATATTTCAAGTTCAATTTTCAGAATCACTTTTTGACTCAGAGTTATCAACAACTGTATTTTTTACACAGTAGTGTCCTTTTTCCATCAAGAGCATTAGTAATAAAGCTTTAAAAAATATATAGTCCAGCGTTGTTTTCAGGACTCTCATGCAAGCTACTGACACCCATTCTTCAATTTTGATAGGTAGGCAATAATCATTTCAACCATATCATGAATGCACCCTATTGCTGCTACTGCTGCTAAGTCGCTTCAGTTGTGTCTGACTCTGTGCCACCCCATAGATGGCAGCCCACCAGACTCCCTCATCCCTGGGATTCTCCAGGCAAGAATACTGGAGTGGGTTGCCATTTCCTTCTCCAGTGCATGAAAGTGAAAAGTGAGAGTGAAGTCACTCAGTCGTGTCTGACTCTTAGCGACACCATGGACTGCAGCCCACCAGGCTCCTCCATCCATGGGATTTTCCAGCCAAGAGTACTGGAATAGGGTGCCATTGCCTTCTCTAGAATGCACCCTAGACTACAGCAATTAGAAGACAGTATCCAATTTCAAGCTCTAGTTCACCCACTCAGTCATGTCTGACTCTTTGTGACCCCATGGACTGCAGCATGCCAGGCTTCCCTGTCCATCACTGACTCCCAGAGCCTACTCAAACTCATGTCCATCGTGTCAGTGATGCCGTCCAACCATCTCATCCTCTGCTGTCCCCTTCTCCTCCCACTTTCAATCTTTCCCAACTGACTCTTTTCCAATGAGTCAGTTCTTCACATCAGGTAGTCAAAGTATTACAGTTTCAGCTCCAGTATCAGTCCTTCCAATGAATATTCAGAACTGATTTCCTTTAGGATGGACTGGTTGGATCTCCTTGCAGTCCAAGGGACTCTCAAGAATCTTCTCCAACATCACAGTTCAAAAGCATCAGTTCTTTGGTGGTCAGCTTTCTTTATAGTCCAACTCTCACATCCATACATGACTACTGGAAAAACCATAGCTTTGACTAAACAGACCTTTGTTGATAAAGTAATGTCTCTTCTTTTTAATATGCTGTCTAGGTTGGTCATAGCCTTTCTTCCAAGGAGCAAGCATCTTTTAATTTCATGGTTGCAGTCACCATCTGCAGTGATTTTGGAGCCCCCAAAATAAAGTCTCTCATTGTTTCCCCATCTCTTTGCTATGAAGTGATGGGACCAGATGCCATGATCTTAGTTTTCTGAATGTTGAGTTTGAAGCCAACTTTTTCACTATCCTCTTTCACTTTCATCAAGATGCTTTTTAGTTCCTCTTCGCTTTTTGCCATAAAGGTGGTGTCATCTGCATATCTGAGGTTATTGATATTACTCCCGGCAATCTTAATTCCAGCTTGTGCTTCATCCAGCCTGGCATTTTGCATGATGTACTCTGCGTATAATTTAAATAACCAGGGTGACAATATACAGCCTTGATGTACTCCTTTCCTGATTTGGAACCAGTGTGTTGTCCTTTACCAGCTGAGCCACAGGGGAAGCCTTCCCAATTTCACAACTGTTTAACGTGGGGGAAAAAGTCCATCTTGGAATCAATGAAATATAACAAATAGAAACTTTATCACAAACCCTGTATTAGTTTTCTATTGATGCTATAACAAACTATCATAAACTTAGTGGCTTGTTCATGCGTCATACATGCCTTTGTTTGTGCCCAGTTTTGTCCAGCTCTTTGTGACTCCCATGGGTTATAGTCCACAAGATTCCTCTGTTCATGGAATTTTCCAGGCAAGAACACTGGAGTGAGCTACTATTTTCAACTCCAGGGTATCTTCCTGACCCAGGGATCAAACTGCATCTCCTGCATTGGCAGGAGGATTCTTTACCACTGCACCATCTGGGAAGCCCCTTTAGGAGCTTTAAACAGCACAAATTTATTACCTTATAATTGTGTAAATCTGAAGTTCAACAATGGCCTTATTGGACAAAAATCAAGGTGTCAGCAGGATGCATTCTTTTCTATAATCTTTGAAGGATGCTACATTTCCTTGCTTTTTCCAGCTTCTAGGAGCCACCCATGCATCTTGTCTTGAGTTTTGTCCCCTTCCTCTATCTTCAAAGTTAGCAACATAGCATCTCTCTGATCCTGCTTCCATCAGCACATCTCTTTCTCTGACCACCGTCAGGAAAGGTTCTTCACTTTTAAGACCCACATGACGAGACTGAACCCACTTGGACATTTGAGTATGATCTTCCCATCTCAAGACTGTTAATTCAATCATATCTGCAAAGTCCCTTTTTCCATGCAAGGAGACAAACATTTTTAGGGGGACTATTATTCTTCCTACCACAACCCTATTCATAGTCTAATGTCTGTTAACTTGTCATTAGTCTTTTTTAAGAACAAATGTGTTTTTGATTTGTATTCTCAGTGTCTGGTACCAAGTAGATATACAATAAGTTTATTGAATATTGGGAAAATATATGAAATGGTAGACTTCCTTTGTCAAGTCTATTCAAACAAGAAGTTACATCTGTAAAGGCATGAGTTATGATTTTTGAGTAAGCATGATGTATTTCATAAATGAGAAGAAGCTTGGTGAAGTGAGGGTTTAGGTTGTATATTAAAGAGTCTTAAGAGTTGGTGCTGGACAGGGAGGTCTGGTGTGCTATAATTCATGGAGTCACAGAGTTGGACACGACTGAGTGACTGAACTGAACTGAGGGATGGGATGGGGAGGGAGGAGGGTTCAGGATGGGGAACACGTGTACATCCGTGGCGGATTCATGTCAGTGTATGGCAAAACCAATACAATATTGTAAAGTAATTAGCCTCCAAAAAAATTAATTAATTAATAAATTTTTTGAAAAGAGCCTTGAGATATAAGTCATAATATAGAGATCATGAAAAATCTACATATGTTGCTTAGGAGTTTGTTCTTACATTCAAAATATATCTATTGAAGAATTATAATCAGGAAAGTGAGAAGAGTGAAGTGTTTTTTTAATTATTTTGATGATGGCACAAAATGTTATTTGAGAAACAGAGAATATATTTAGAAAGTTTATAGGTCATAACTGTAAGCTTAGGGGGGACTTCAAAGACAGAGACTATTTAGGATGTAAATTTTCTAATTTGAGGAGCTATACATTGCCAACACTCTAAAACCTTCTAGGTTTTTCTAGAATATTTAAAATCACTTCCAGAATTCTATTCTGCTCATTGCTGCTGCTGCTGCTGCTCTAGTTAGAATTTAATTATATATAACTCCATAGGATGCATGTCTGATGATTAGTATACAAATGCTGAGATTTTCCCAAAAGGTTCAACCAATCAGTTTTTATGGAGCTGTTTTCTTTTACTTTTGAAAGCCAAGTCAATAGTCCTTCCCCAGCTGAAGTCAAAGAAATGTAACAGAAAAAGGCAGTAGGAATGAGACATGAGGAATTGCCCTGCTGTTGCTGCCTTTGAAAATGAAGGAGGCCACAAGCCAAGGAAGATGGGTGGACTTTAGAAGCTGAGAATGACCCTCAGATGACAGTCAGCAAGGAAACAGAGACCTAAAGTCACCAAAATGGAATGAATACAGCTTTGATTTTTGCCACGTGAGGGCTGAAGCAGAGAAACCATCTAGCCTATAGCATTATAATGCTGCTGCTACTGCTGCTAAGTTGCTTCAGTCATGTCCGACTCTGTGCGAGCCCATAGATGGCAGCCCACCAAGCTCCCCCATCCCTGGGACTCTCCAGGCAAGAACCCTGGAGTGGGTTGCCATTTCCTTCTCCAAGGCATGAAAGTGAAAAATCAAAGTGAAGTCATTGAGTCGTGTCCAACTCTCAGCGAGCCCATGGACTGCAGCCCACCAGGCTCCTCCGTCCATGGGATTTCCAGGCAAGAGTACTGGAGTGGGGTGCCACTGCCCTCTCCAATAGCATTACAATAAATGGATGCTATTTTAAGTCATTTATTTATGGTGATCTATTATGGTAGAAATAGAAAACTGATACAAATGCTATATGTTAATAAGATAATTAAATAGCAAACATTTTCTATTTAACTCTACTTACCATTAACAAAAGAAGATCCTTCTTTTCTTAAACCGCCTCTTTCAAATGCCTCACTAAACCCTGCCAGACTCTTCAATAACAGATTTGTAAGAATCTGCCCTACTGTCACCAAATTAAATTTTAATGAACTTCAGGTATATCCAGACTAAGATCCCATGCCCTCACATTTACTCTTCATATCCTAAGCTAGACATCACATTCAGAAAAAAAGGTTAACCTAGCACTTAAAAATACTGGATTTGTTCCTACATTTTCCAATAGAGCTGCTTCCATGGTTGTGCCCTACCTATTTCTGCTTCTTGTAACACAGAGAAACAAGTCCAAGTACAATCGAGAGGTTGGAGGCCTTCAGCCTGCTGCAAACTGACTTTATCAACTCTTCCTAGGCAATGGCGATCCCATGCTTAGTTGCACTATGGCTATGTTCTCCATGTCCCAAGGCCTCACCTACAAGAAGGCAAGTGCTGTCACTGACCAGAAGAGTTAAAGGAAATTATTTGCTCTGCATCTCCCCAGTTCTTGCAGACTTTTTGGTTTTCATTCATTCCTGCAAGAACTGGGAAGATACAAGGCAATCAACCTTAAGACTGCTGGTATGGTCAGGGAGATCAGGAATAATACAGACTGTAGAGTTCATAAGTCTTCACCTTGCTTACAATTGTAGTTTCCTGCTGCTTTGGTGAAAGGTCCCCCTTCCCAGCCTATTATCTTGATCCCAGCCTCAGGGTTTTTTTATAGCGTGATGATAATCTGAGTGTTCCTCTCTCCACTAAGGGTGCAATGAGGGGGAAAATCAAAACCAGCCACTCCCTAATCAAAAGAAATTTAGGTCATATATTTCGAAAGCTAAAACCTCAACCAATGATTTGCTCCCTCAGACTGAACACATGCTGTAATTCTCTTGTTTCATATGTGTATCTGAATATCCTTATAAATGTATACATTACCATGTTTACTTCGACCCCTCTTGGTTTCCAATGTATATCTAATCTCCTTTCAAACCTATATTTTACCTCTGTTTACTATTATTCTCTTGTAAACTTGAATTGTTTTGCAAATGTATACTGTAAGTTTGTTTACATTTGAGTACAAAGGACTCCTTTCCCTGTGGGTATCAAAGGAATTTCTGGGTTAGAGCAGGTTGAAAAGAAGTTGAAAGAATTTGGAGCTATGCTCCTGATGGGTAAACAATTGAAGTGAATCCTCTCCAATTTGCAGAGGTTCACCTCAGTTATTCCCTGTACATATATTGAAGAAAAAATACAAATTATGTTTCACAACTTTCATTAGTAAATGTGTCATTTGTACATTTTACTATATCTATTATTCTTTAGCTTTTTTTCTTCAACTCTTTTTTCAACACTATTTTTTTAATTTTCTTACAAAGGCTACAAAAGACCTAGAACTTGACAAAGAGAAGAGACAATTGTCATGAAAGATCAAGGCATCCCAGCTTCAGAAATTGCTCCATGGTAGAGGACATGACTGAGTGACTGAACTGAACCGAGAGAGTTCCAAATTAAAGCAAGCTTGGAAAATGTTGTATATTTTCTCCCCTGCCACCCATGTCAGAGTGAAGATTAGTATCTTGAAAGAGCTAACTAAGGTGGCCCTCAGGCTTCCATGGTGACTCAAGTGCTAAAGAATCCACCTGTCAATGTAAGAGATCCAGGTTTGATCCCTCAGTCAGGAAGATCCCCAGAGAAGGAAATGGCTACACTCCAGTATTCTTGCCTAGAGAATTCCAGAGGAACCTGGCAGGCTACAGTCAATGGGGTTGCAAAGAGTTGGACACGACTGAGAGACTGATGGTAATGGCAACCTCCTTTAAAAGGAGGTCCTGTCAACTAGCAGAACTCAGGTAGCTCCCCAGACTCTTGTATTCAATAACTCTGAACATGCAGCAGGCCACTGTCAACCCACGCCTCCGCTGGAGACTCCTGCACACTCACAGGCAAGTCTGGCTCAGTTTCTTGTTGGGTCACTGCTCCTTCCTTCTGGGTCCTGGTATACGCAAGGTTTTGTTTGTGCCCTCAAAGAGTCAGTTTCCCCAATACTATGGAAATTCCGTAATCATATCCCACTGGCTTTCAAAGTCAAATTTCCTGGGGGTTCTCAGTCCCTTTGCCAGATCCCCAGGTTGGGAAATCTTTTCTGGGCCCTAGAGAAAGTTCTGACAAAATGTGGTCCACTGGAGAAAGGAATGGCAAACTACTTCAGTATTCTTGCCTTCAGAACCCCATGAAGAGTATGAAGAGGCAAAAAGATTTGACACTGAAAGATAAACTCCCCATGTCTGTAGGTGCCCAATATGCTACTGCAGAAGAGAGGAGAAATAACTCTAGAAAGAATGAAGAGACAGAATCAAAGTGAAAACAATGCCCAGTCGTGGATGTGACTGGAGATAGAAGTCCCATGCTGTAAAGAACAATATTTGCACTGGAACTTGGAATGTGAAGGCAAATCACTAATTTGCCACTAATCAAGGCAAATTGGAAGTGGTCAAACAGGGGATAACAAGAGTGAACATCAACTTTCTATGAATCAGTGAACTAAAATGGACTGAAATGGGTGAATTTAATTAAGAGGACCATTATATATACTACTGTGGGCAAGAATCTATTAGAAGAAATGGAATAGTCCTCATAGTCAACAAAAGAGTACGAAATACAGAGCTCAGCTGCAATCTCAAAAATGACAGAAGGATCTCTGTTTGTTTCAAGGCAAAGCATTCAATATCACAGTAATCCAACACTATACCCCAACCACTAATGCCAAAGAATATGAAGTTGAATGGTTTTTTGATGACCAACAAGACTTTCTAGAACTAATACCAAAAAACCCCAAAAAAGTCCTTTTCATCATAGGGTACTGGTTGGAGAAGGAAATAGCAACCCACTCCAATGTTCTTGCCTGGAGAATCCTAGGGACGGGGGAGTCTGGTCAGCTGTCATCTATGGGGTTGCACAGAGTCAGACACGACTGAAGCAACTTAGCAGTAGCAGCAGCAGCATGCTAAAGTCAAGAGATACATGGAGTAACAGGCAAGTTTGGCCTTGGAGTACAAAATGAAGCAGGGAAAAGGCTAACAGAGTTTTGCCAAGAGAATGCACTGGTCATAGCAAACACCCACTTCCAACAACACAAGAGACGACTCTACACATGGACATCAGCAAATGGTCAATACTGAAATCAGATTGATTATATTCTTTGCAGAAAAGATGGAGAAGCTCTAAACAGTTAGCAAACAAGACAAGAAGCTGACTGTGGCTCAGATCATGAACTCCTTATTGCCAAATTCAGACTTAAATTGAAGAAAGTAGGGAAAACCACTAACCATTCAGGTATGACCTAAATCAACTCCCTTAGGATTTTATAGTGGAAGTGACAAGACAGAGTCCCTGAAGAACTATGGATGGAGGTTCATAACATTGTACAGGAGTGGTAATCAAGACCAACCACAAGAAAAAGAAATACAAAAAGGCAAAATGCTTGTTTGAGGAGGCCTTATAAAGAGCTGTGAAAAAAAGGGAAGTGAAAGGCAAAGGAGAAAATGTAAGACATATACATTTGAAAGCAAAGTTCCAAAGAATAACAAGGAGAGATAAGAGTCTTCCTAAGTGAGCAATATAAAGAAATAGAGCAAAACAATAGAATGGGAAAGACTAGAGATCTTTTCAAGAAAATTAGAGATATCAAGGGAACATTTCATACAAAGATGGGCACAATAAAGGACAGAAATGGTATGAACCTACCAGAAACAAAAGATATGAAGAAGCAGTGGCAAGAATACACAGAAGAACTATATAAAAATGATCTTAATCACCCAGGTAACCACGATGGTGTGATAACTTACCTAGAGCCAGACATCCTGGTGTACGAAGTCAAGTGGGCCTTGGGAAGCATCACTCTGAAAAAGGCTAGTGGAGATGATGCAATCCTAGCTGAGCTATTTCAAATCCTAAAAGAAGATGCTGTGAAAGTGCTCCACCAATGTGCCAGCAAATTTGGAAAACTCAGCTGTGGCCACAGGACAGGAAAGGGTCAGTTTTCATCTCAATCCCAAAGAAAGGCAATGCCAAAGATTGTTCAAACTACAACACAATTGCCGTCATCTCACACACTAGCAAAGTCATGCTCAAAATCATTCAAGATAGGCTTCAACAGTATGTGAACCAAGAACTTTCAGATGTTCAAGCTGGATTTAGAAAAGGCAGAGGAACCAGAGATCAAATTGTCAGCATCCATTAGATCATCAAAAAGGCAAAAAAATTCCAGAATAACATCTACTTCTGCTTCATTGACTCTGATAAAACCTTTGACTGTGTGGATCACAACAACTATGGAAAAGTCTTAAAGATACAGGAATACCAGACAACCTTACCTCCCTCCTGAGAAATCTGTATGAGGGTCAAGAAGCAACAGTTAGAAGCAGATATGGAACAATGAACTGGTTCCAAATTGGGAAAGGAGTACATCAAGGCTGCATATTGTCATTCTGCTTATTTAAATTACACACAGATTACATCATGCAAAATGCCAAACTGGACAACACACAAGCTGCAATCAAAATTGCCAGGAGAAATATTAACAACCTCATATATGCAGATGACACCACCTTTATGGCAGAAAGCAAAGAAAAACTAAAAGCCTCTTGATGAAACTGAAAGAGGAGAATGAAAAAGATGGCTTAAAACTCAACAATCAAAGATGCCAAGATTATGGCATCTGATACCATCGCTTCGTGGCAAAGAGATGGGGAAACAATGGAAACAGTGAGAGATTTATCTTCTTGGGCTCCAAAATCACTGCATATCGTGACTGCAGCCATGAAATTAAAAGATGCTTGCTCCTTGGAAGAAAATCTATGACAAACTTAGCAGACTAAAAAGCAGAGAGATTACTTTGCAGACAAAATCCTTCCAGTCAAAGCTATGTTTCTTCCCATAGTCACATATGGATGTGAGAGTTGAACCATAAAGAAAACTATGTGCCAAAGAATTGGTGCTTTTGAAATGTGGCATTGGAGATGACACTTGAGAGTTCCTTGGACTGTAAGATCAAATCAATCAATCCTAAACAATATCAGTTCTGAATATTCATTTAAAGAACTGATGCTGAAGCTGAAGCTCCAATACTTTGGCCACCAGATGCAAGAACTGACTCGTTAGAAAAGACCCTGATGCTGGGAAAGATTGAAGGCAAGAGGAGAAGGGGACAACAGAGGGTAAGACGGTTGGATGGCATCACTGACTCAATGGACATGAATTTGAACAAGCTCCAGGAGTTGGTGATGGACAAGGAAGCCTGGCATGCTGCAGTCCATTGGGTCACAAAGAATCAGACATGACTGAGGGACTGATCTGAACTGAACTGAGAGACTAACATTCATTTTCACTTTTTTTTTTTTTTTCCTGAATATGATCCTCATTAAAGAAGCCTGGTTCTCTGTCAAACCCAGTACCAAATGAAGGAGACTTTTTTTCAATGGTCAGGATTATAATAAAGGAAAGAGACAAATAAGGCTTGTGCTTCAGACACAAAACTGAAGGCAGATCAAAATATCCAGTAATCAATATGAATAATATTATGATACAACATGATTTAGAATCAACATTAATGCAAAAATAGATGATAAATAAATTATTGAATTTGAACTAAAGACATCATAGATATTTTCTTACCCTAGTCATACAGGAGGGGATGCCTTATAGGAGATATAGAATCTTTGATTCTCTGTTGATCACTTACATGACATAGGTACTCTTCTAGGTACAAAGAAATCACCAGAGAACAAAACACTGCAGTACTCTTCTGGTGAAGTCCTCTGAATGTCTTTCACATTATGGCAGGGGAAACAGAAAATAATCCAGTAAGTAAAAAGTTTTGGATATTAGTGACAAACTTTAAGGAAAGAAAAACAAAGCAGGAAAATAGCATAAGAAGAATTACGTAAATTTTGAAAAGTTAGTCCAGAGACTTCTCTGAGAATTGGCTTTGGAGTAAAGACTCGAGAAAGCAGAGAGAGCAGTCATGCAGAGCAAAAGCTTTTCAGGCCAAAGGAATAGCAGCAAGCAAGGTCTAAGGCAGGGCCATGCAGGCCCTGTTCTATGAATAGCAAGAAGGCCAACATGACTAGAGTTAGCGAGAAGCTGATGGGGAAGAGGAGGAACTGAGATGAGACTCAATAAAGTGAGAGGACAGATCACTCATAGCCTTAAAGATGTGGACATAAGATGTATTTTTTACTCTGAGTGAGATGAGAAGTCCTTAGAAAAACTGATCAATAAAAGTGCATGACCTGACTTACTTTCTAAGATGTACCATGCAAATAAAGTGTTAGTTGCTCAGTTGTGTCCTACTCTTTGCAACCCATGAACTGTAGCCCACAAGGCTTTTCTGTCCATGAGATTTTCCAGGCAAGAATACTGGAGCGGCTTGCCATTTCCTTCTCCAGGGAATCTCTCCAATCCAAGGATTAAACCCATATTTCCTATATCTCCTGCATTGCAGGCAGATTCTTAACCCACTGAGCCAGTGGGAAAGATCACACCATGCAAATAAAAGGAGTGAGTACCTATTATGTTTTTATCTGTCTCTAGATGTTCTATTTCTTGGTTGAAAAGGAAAGGAAAATAAATTGAGTCTTTTGCTGTCTTAGCCTCACAGAGTTTGTTGTTGTTTAGTTGCTAAAAAGTGTCCAACCCTTTGCAGTCCCATTGATTGCAGCCTGCCAGGGTACACTGTGACTCTGTGGATCACAACTCTGGAATATTCTTAAAGAGATGGGAATACCAGACCACCTTACCTGCCTCCTGAGAAACCTGTATGCAGGACAAGAAGCAGCAGTTTGAACTGAACCTGGAAAATGGACTGGTTCAAAATTGGGAAAGGAGTATGTCAAGGTTGTATATTTTCACCCTGCTTATTTAACTTATATGCAGAATACATCATACAAAATGCTGGGCTGGATGACTTATGAGTTGGAACCAAGATGGCTGGGAGAAATATCAACAACCTCGGGTACGCAGATGATACAACTCTAATGGCAGAAAGTGAAGAGGAAATGGAGAGCCTTTTGATGAAGGTGAAAAAGCAGAGTAGAAAAGCTGGCTTAAAACTCAGCATTTAAAAAACAAAGATCATGGAATCTGGTCCTATCACTTTATAGAAAATAGATGGGAAAAAAGTAGAAACAGTGTCAGATTTCCTATTTTTGGGCTCCAAACAATGTAGATGGTGGCCTCAGCCACAAAATTAAAAGACACTTATTCCTTGGGAAAACAGCTATGACAAACCTATAAAGTGTATTAAAAACCAGAGACATCCCTCTGCCAACAAAGGTCATATAGTCAAAGAGTTTCCAATAGTCATGAATGTGAGAGTTGGACCATAAAGAAGGCTGAGCACCGAAGAACTGATGTTTTTAAACTGTGGTGTTGGAGAAGACTCTTGAGAGTCCCACGGGTTTCAATGTGATCAAACCAGTCAAACCTAAAGGAAATTAACCCTGAATATTCATTGGAAGGACTGATGCTGAAGCTGAAGCTCCAATACTTTGGCTACTTGATGCAAAGAGCTGACTCACTAGAAAAGACCCTGATGCTGGGAAAGATTGAGGCTAGGAGGAGAAGGGAGTGACAGAGATTGAGATGGTTGGATGGTATCACTGATTCGATGGGCATGAATTTGAGCAAACTCAGGGAGATAGTGAAGAACAGAGAAGCCTGGCGTGCTGCAGTTCAGGGGGTCACAAAGAGTCAGACATGATTTAGCAACTAAACAACAGCGACACCTGGGAAGCCCATAACGTAAAATACGGATAAGATTTCACAAACACACCTCCATGTCAACAAGACTTGACTCAATAAACTTTATCTGTTAATATGCACATAGATGTAGTTGATCTAGGTATAGATTTAGTTGTATTTCTGAATGTGGATGTGAATATGGATATATTTAATAGCAATGTATTTGTAACTACAAACTAATATAATTATAGAAGTCTTCCCAAAAGATTGTCTTTCATTTGTTTATTGAATATTAATCAAACATGAGAATATATTTGATGAGCAGAACTTTCATGGGAATACATCCTTTTGCTTTTGTATGCATGTGTTTCTATTATTAAGAGCTGGCACAGCATCTTATCCTCTGTTTCAAATATAAACTTCTTTATCCATTAATTTAATTTCTTTTACATTTCTTATTTAACTTGCTTTTGAAATTTGTGAAGCAAAAGTATTTTGCACGTTGGAAGAATGCCTTGTTTATGAATATTACTAATTCAAATATTCATTAAGATTGGTAGCAGGCAGCTGCTTATAAGGCATATATAGGGAGTCAGAGCTCTTGATGCCAAGTTCTACACTCTGCTATGAGAAGACAGAGGCAATTTTTACTGAATTTAACAAAAGCTTTCCCCTAAACCTAACTTCTGTCAAAAGGCACCTAAGGGCAGAACCTCACATTAATTTCTATTTCATTTGCTTGGAAGAATGTAAAACAGTAAAACAAAATAAGTGCCATTTACTAACCTGGCATTGAGCCAGCAAGCTTTAGCTTAGCCACACTGGTTGTTGATGGTTGGTATCCAGCCTAGCTATTCAGTGCCCTATCTGGCTGAATGTTCTTCTGCCTTCCAGAGAAATAAATGTTTTGACTGGCTTTTATTCTATTTGTTTTGAAATGCTACCTCATAATTTCAGGAAAGATATAGGGAAATTTCCAAAAAAGACATAGACAGTACAGAACTTGACCTGTATTTAATAAATATTTCCCTCTTTCCTCTTCTAAAATGAGGGCAATAAAGACTGTGGAGAAGATTGTTGAAAATCCCTCAGACATCAAGGAGATCAAACCAGTCAATCCTAAAGGAGAGCAACCCTGAATAATCATTGGAAGGACTGATGCTGAAGCTGTAACTCCAATACTTTGGCCACCTGATGTGAAGAGCTGACTCACTGGAAAAGACTCTGATGCTGGGAAAGACTGAAGGCAGGAAAAGGGGGTGACAGAGGAAGAGATGGTTGGATGGCATCACCGACTCAATGGACTTGAATTTTGAGCGAACTCCAGGATGATAGTGAAGGACAGGGAAATCTGGCATGCTGCCATCCATGGGGTTGTAAAGAGGTAGACAGAACTTAGTGACTGAACAACAACAAAACTGGCATAGGTCACAAAAAGGTTATTAATATTGCTAATAAAATTATAGCAAAAGATACTATGACTTAGGAATAGGTTAATACAACTTGAGTGATATATAAAGCAGTCAATTGTCTCCTGCGATTGATCACATCCAAGCCTTAAGAAAGTTAAGGAATCAACACCATGATTGTATCTTTCACAAGAACCCATAAAAACATTTTCTGTAGTTCATTAAATATGTTTCTTCCACTATTCATACAGCATAGTTTAAGAATGAGATTATTCTGAACTCTCTCTCTTCTATTCCTTCAATTCATTACATATCTCAACTTAAACATTCCATCTTATGACACGCCTTTAACCTTCCTTTGGGTCTTACCTCTATTCACATAACCATTATTCATTTTACTATTTACAAACAGGTAATGCCATTGAGTACTTTCTAACCATCTGATTATTTAGGCTTTATCTATTTGAAACAACACTAATAAAGTGAAAAGTTATAATTTCAACCAATCCACTTAATGTTGAATATGGTGGTCTGGCATAAATCTTAGATTTTAGCAACTTCTGAATTGTAAAATATGGCTTTCTATTGATTTCCATCTTAAACTATTCTGATTACATCCAGACAGATTTTTTTTTTTAATCTCTGAAAGTGATGCCCTTGTAAGTGAGTCATGACGATAAGCATATCTGCCCCAAAGAGCTTCTCCTCTGTGATATCTTTCCTCAGAAAGAGAAAACATTTGCAATGAAAAGATCCAGTGCACAATGAATGAACTCAGATATCGTTTCTTAGTATCTGGTTCAATACTAACTGAACCAGATCAAATTGCCAACATCTGCTGGATCATTGAAAAAGCAAAAGAGTTCCAGAAAAGCATCTACTTAATTAAAAGATACTTATGTCTTGAGAGAAAAGTTATGACCAACCTAGATAGCATATTCAAAAGCAGAGACATCACTTTGCCAACAAAGGTCCGTCTAGTCAAGGCTATGGTTTTTCCAGTAGTCATGTATGGATGTGAGAGTTGGACTGTGAAGAAAGCTGAGCACCAAAGAATTGATGCTTTTGAACTGCGGTGTTGGAGAAGACTCTTGAGAGTCCCTTGGACTGCAAGGAGATCCAACCAGTCCATTCTGAAGGAGATCAACCCTGGGTGTTCTTTGGAGGGAATGATGCTAAATTCAAACTCCAGTACTTTGTCCACCTCATGTGAAGAGTTGACTCATTGGAAAAGACTCTGATGGTGGGAGGGATTGGGGGCAGGAGGAAGAGGGAACGACAGAGGATGAGATGCCTGGATGGCATCACTGACTCGATGGAAGTGAGTTTGAGTGAACTCCGGGAGATGGTGATGGACAGGTAGGCCTGGTGTGCTGTGATTCATGGGGTTGCAAAGAGTTGGACACGACTGAGTGACCAAACTGAACTGAACTGCTTTATTGACTATGCCAAAATCTTTGTATGAATCACAACAAACTGTGAAAAATAAAGAGATGGGTATACCAGACCACCTTATCTGCCTCCTGAGAAATCTATATACAGGTCAAGAAGCAACACTTAGAACTGGACATGGAACAACAGACTGGTTCCAAATAAGAAAAGGAGTACGTCAAGGCTGTATATTGTCATCCTGTTTATTTAACTTATATGTAGAATACATCACACAAAATGCCATTGCCAGGAGAAATATCAATAATCTCAGATACCCAGATGACACCACCCTTATGGCAGAAAGTGAAGAGGAACTAAATAGCCTCTTGATGAAAGTGAAAGAGGAGAGTGAAAAAGTTGGCTTAAAACTCAGCATTCAGAAAACGAAAATCATGGCATCTGGTCCCATCACTTCATAGCAAGTAGATGGGGAAACAATGGAAACAATGAGAGACTTTTTTTCTTGGGCTCCAAAATCACTTCAGTTGGTGGCTGCACCCATGAAATTAAAAGATGCTTGCTTGTTGGAAGAAAAGCTATGACCAACCTAACAGAGACATTACTTTGTCAATAAAGGCCCGTCTAGGCAAAGCTATGATTTTTTCCAGTAGTCTTGCATGGATGTGAGAGTTGGACTATAAAGAAAGCTGAGTGCCGAAGAACTGATGCTTTTGAACTGTGGTGGTGGAAAAGACTCTTGAGAGTCCCCTGGACTGCAAGGAGATCCAACCAGTCCATCCGAAAGGAAATTAGTCCTGAATATTCATTGAAAGGACTGACACTGAAGCTACAACTCCATACTTGGGCCACCTGATGCAAAGAACTGACTCACTGGAAAAGACCCTGATGCTGGGAAAGACTGAAGGCAGGAGGAGAAGGGGACAAGAGAGGATGAGTTGGTTGGAAGGCATCACTGACTCTATGGACATGAGTCTGAGTAAGCTCTGGGAGTTGGTGATGGACAGGGAAGCCTGGCATGTTGCAGTCCATGAAATCGCAAAGAGTTGGACACAACTGAGTGACTGGACTGAACTGTTTCTTTGGGAGGCTTANGAGAGGATGAGTTGGTTGGAAGGCATCACTGACTCTATGGACATGAGTCTGAGTAAGCTCTGGGAGTTGGTGATGGACAGGGAAGCCTGGCATGTTGCAGTCCATGAAATCGCAAAGAGTTGGACACAACTGAGTGACTGGACTGAACTGTTTCTTTGGGAGGCTTACAAATTTAATGAATGGAAATTTTGCATTGTCACAGTATGGTCCATGCTAACTCCTATCAAAAGCTACAAAACTCTCTTCAAATTTAATCAGTGATCATGTAGAATTTGTTTCTAGTTGTGGTTGCTATTGTCAACAGGAGAAATCAGAGGATTCCTTTTCAGATATTAGACATCAAGATCCAGCATCTGAGTTTCACAGAAACAGGTAATCTGGCAATATAGCATGAGAGAGTAAGGAATTCCTGTGGATTGAATTGTGTCCCCCAAAATTCATATATTGAAGCGATAAGCCCCAATGTGATCATATTTAGATATAAGATTTTAAGGAGGTAATTAAGGTTAAACGGGACTTCCCTGGTAGCTCAGTTGGTAAAGAATCTGCTTGCAGTGCAGGAGACCCAGGCTTGATCTCTGGGTTGGGACGATCTCTTGGAGAAGGAAATGGCCAACCACTCCAGTATTTTTGCCTGGAAAATCCCATGGACAGAGGAGCCTAGTAGGCTACAGTCCATGGGATCAAAAGAGTTGGACATGACTTAGCAACTAAACCACTACCACCAAGGTTAAAGGTGGGGTCATGTGGAACCTCAATACAATGGGGCTAGTGTCCTTAAAAAGAGAGAGACACAGGGATACAGGCACAGCGAGGAAAGGCCATGGGAGGACACAGTCATCTGCAAGTCAAGGAGAGAAGGCTTAGGAGAAACTGGCCCCACAGACTCCTTGATCTTGCACTTCAAGTGCCCAGGAATGTGATAAAATAAATATCTGTTGTTTAGGCCACCCAGTCTGTAGTATTTTGTTGTGACAACCCTAGCGGATTAATATAGAGATCTCAGTTCCTCTTTTACTTTATGTTTTCTAATTAAACAGATTACCAAGTGGGCTGTGGACTCACTTCAGGCTGCGGTGCAGGTGGGCTTGGCTGAGAAAAGCTCATCTCCTCCCTCCCAGGGGGGTGAGATGGGCTCCTTACCTCACCTGGCTTCTCTGAAGTTGCTTGTCTGTCTTGCGGTCATTGGCGAGGCGGAGTCATGCTTCCGCACTGAGAACTGACTGCTAGTGACCGCGCGGGCAAAGGAGGGCCTAGAAGAGCTATCCCACATTGAAGGTCAGGAAGGGTGGTGGTGTGAAGATACCCCTCATCCAAGGTAAGGAGCAGCGGCTGCACATTGATGGAGTAGCCGTGAAGACATATCCCACATCCAAGGTAAGAGAAACCCAAGTAAGATGGTGGGTGTTGCAAGAGGGCATCAGAGGGCAGACACACTGAAACCATACTCACAGAAAACTAGTCAATCTAATCACACTAGGACCACAGCCTTGTCTAACTCAGTGAAACTAATGCCATGCCCGCGGGGCAACCCAAGATGNTGTCATTTTTGAGATTGCATCCAAGTACTGCATTCAAGTATGACCTAAATCAAATCCCTATGATTATACAGTGGAAGTGAGAAATACAGTGGAGCTGCTGAAGTCTGTGCTTCAGCAGCTAACAGTACGGCCCTTTGGTAACTTGTAACTGGCTGTCGTAGCCCCTACTTTCTTTCCTGAATGTTCTACAGCAAATTTCCATAGTCTAAGATATCAATACTTGCTACCGGGATCTAATCCATCATCAGTCTGTATTCTGGCTGTGCCTCTTAGTAACTATACACGGCCAAATTTCTATCCCCAAAACTTCAAGAAGTCACTTTTCAAAATGCCTCTTATTTTGGCCTCAGTCTATAGATAAATCTGTAATATAAATTAAGTACCTGGAATGTAATACAGTACGATGGGTGTGGCTAACACTGTTGTATTAGGGACATTGTCAAGGAAAATTGTTAGGAGAGTAAATCCTGAGTTCTTATCACAAGGAGAATTTTCTCCCTTTTTTCCCCTCTACTTTCTTTTCTTTTTTATTGTGTTTATCTGAGAAGTTGGATGTTAGCTACACTGTCATGGTTATCATTTCACAATAGGTGTAAATCAAGCTATCATGCTGTATGCCTTCAGCCTGTACAGTCACATATGTCAATTATTTTTCAATAACACTGGCAGGAAAATGATAAAAATAAAACTTCCATAGAAAGGCAAAAAAAAAAAAAAAAAGAATCCAATAAAAAGAAAGAAGCCTTCTTTTAGTTATCTTTCCAGGTACCAAATATCTGATGTGGATAAATATGGAGGTTCTCTAGGTTATTAGAAACAAGGTCAATTGCTGATTAAGGAAACTGGCCAAGAAGGGCAAAATAGAAACTTCATCCTCATCCATTTCAAGCAAGAAGATTAAGTGCAGAAATATCTATGTCATCAGCCAGGGAGAGCTTGACACCAGTTTTAATTGGAAGTAAACAGAGAGCTGTAGAGGAAGGGCAGGCTGACTTGTCAAATGGGAAGCTTTGATCAGATTTCATTAAGTCATCTCACCAAGAAACAGGCTAAAATTTATAATTGGACAAAGAGTTTCTGTCCTGAGAGTGGGCCAAAATGTACATTCTGTATAATAGAAATGTTTCAATATTTAAGTCTCTCTAGCTTTAAAATGAAGTAAATGATATTTTTCCTTTAAAATTCTTACAGGCACATTTTAAAAAGATACTTCCTGTGAAATGTGTTAAGCTCCTTTGAAGAAAAAGAAGTAAATAGAAGACATTATTAACATTAAAAGACTATTTGTTGTTGATCTGCTTTATCACATAATTTCTAAAAGTCTCCTCTACCTCTATGACTTCAGGCAAAGAATTTTACCTATTTTCAACTTAATCTTTAAGTTTGAAAAGTAAAAGAAAGCTATACATTTTGATTGAATCAATGATTCACTCGCATTTTAGTTCAAATAAAAAAAACAATGTTGCATTTATTAACAAAGTAATTAATATCAAGATAACTGTCATACATGGAGTAGATTACCCCAACATTTGAGCAAGTACTAAAAAAAAGAGAATTTGATTTTATGTCTCCTAATACCTGGCGTGCTGTGATTCATGGGGTCGCAAAGAGTCGGATATGACTGAGTGAGTGAACTGAACTGAATAATAATCTAAGTAAATGCAAATCCTTTATTAGTTTTCAAGGACACTTTTTTTTTTTTTTTTTTAAGTATTAAGTCTTTCAGACCATTTGAATGTGAACAAACCTGATGGAATGCTTTCAGTCTCAAAAGAATGAGACTTTTCTTAGTGCCTAATTACTTTTCTAAGTTAGGGGGTTCTGCTCAGAGTCAGGCCAACTCTTCAAAGCAGGCCTAGCACATTCACATTCTACAAGGTCATAGTCAGTAGACAGAGTTTCCAACCATGTTGGGTCATATTTCCCTTAGAGGTACAGGAAATGGAGAGAAGTCAGAAAGTAGAGATTATCCCACAGGCCAACAAACAATGATGCCAAGTACTCTCCAGGGGAGCCCAGCACAATTGAAAGAGTCAGCCATATAATTATTAGTGACACAAGCTTTGCTTTAGTCATGTTGACTTTACCTAACTGAAACAGTCACTAAG
The DNA here is from genome assembly GCA_006410615.1 of Neotragus moschatus. Classification (NCBI taxonomy): domain Eukaryota; kingdom Metazoa; phylum Chordata; class Mammalia; order Artiodactyla; family Bovidae; genus Neotragus; species Neotragus moschatus. Next base: position 699,594 of record SJYA01002586.1, read on the forward strand.
CTAGATGGGCAATAACCTCCCCTTATTTGTATTTTTATCAGAATTGATTCATGTTGGGTCTTTAATCTGTTTACATAATCAATTTATAAATAGTTTAAACTTTTTTCAAAAGTGTAAATAAATACTTTTTCCTTTAGATAAAATAAAGACACAGATATTTGAATTTTATTTCAACAAATAATTCAAAATATATTGTTACAACAGTCAGCAATCAGTAAAATTAGTATATTTGCTTTCTCTTCCTTTATGATTTGGCTGCCCTGGTAGCTCAGATGGTAAAGAATCTGCCTGCACTGCAGAAGACCTGGGTTTGATCCCTAGGTAGGGAAGATCCCTTGGTGAAGAGAATGACTACGCACTCCAGTATTCTCTTCTGGAGAATCTTATGGACAGAGGAGCCTGGTGAGCTGCAGACCAGAGGGTTGCAGAGTCAGACATGACTGAGAAAATAACACATTCATGTATAAGCAACTAATTTTCAATAGTCAAGTACTTTGAAAAATAGTGAAATATTAGAACCAGATACTCTGTAACCTGGTACATCATATTCAATAGCTATGTTTCAAAAATCTGTGAAAAGATTTAAATTTTGAAAATCCAACTTAATGTTTTAAAAGTATTCATTCACTCCAAGGCGACTCTTAGATAAAGTGCATACATATTTTATATAAATAAACTTACAAAAATACTCCAAAGTTTCTTTTTTGTATCTGGGGTTTCATTTATCAAATTGATATGCAAAACTGAACTGTACTTTTGTATTTAGTCAAATGATATTTGTTAAGTTAACCACATTCTTACCTGTAGTTTCATTCAGTAAAAGTTTAATATAATCTCTCCTGAAGTGATAACACATTAACTTATGAACTTTCCTCACACTCTGCCTCAAAGTGATATCATGATGGCTGTATTAGTTTCTTGTTGCTGTGGTAACAAATTACCACAAAAGTAGGAGTTTAAGACAACATTCATCAATTATATCATGGTTCAGTAGGTCAGAAGTCTGGGTTGGCCTCACTAATTTCTCTGCTCTGGATCCCATGACAACATCAACAGTTATCAACTCATTACCTCTTACAAAGAGGCTCTGAGAACAATCTGCTTTCAGCCTCCTTTAGGTCACATAGAATCCAGTTCCTTGCAGTTGTGGGAATGAGGTCCCATTTCTCTGCTGGCTGTCACCTGGGGGCAGCAAGCCCCCAATTTTTGCCAGTTTTGCACCTGGGCCCTTCCATCTCAGAACCAGCAACAGGGCATCAAGTCCTTTTCATGCTTGGAATCTCTTTGAATTCCACTTTTGCCCATCTTGTCGAGTTCCTTCCTCTTCTTTTAAGGGCTTCTGTGAGACACAGGGCCCACCCAGATAATTAGAAATAACCTCTCTATTTTAAAGCCAGCTCATTGATAATTTTAATCACATCCTCAAATTCTTTTCCACAGCAGTACATAGATTTTAGTGGACTCACAAGGGGACAGAAATCTTGGAGGGATACCTATGGCATTCTGCCTATGCACTGACTACAACCCCATGGACTATACAGTCCATGGAATTCTCCAGGCCAGAATACCAGAGTTGGTAGCTGTTCCCTTCTCCAGGGTATCTTCCCAACCCAGGGATCAAACCCAGGTCTCCCGCATTGCAGGCAGATCCTTTACCAACTAAGCCACAAGGGAAGCCCAAGAATATAGCAGTGGGTAGCCTATCCCTTATCCAGCGGATTTCCTGACCTGGGAATTGAACTGGGCTTTCCTCCATTGTATGCAGATTCTTTACCAACTGAGCTGTCAGGGAAGCCCCGTCTCATCACAAATGGCTCAAATATAGCCATAGTAAGCATCTTTGGGGCTTCCTTGGTGTCTCAGATGGTAAAGAATCTGCCAGATTTGATCTCTGGATTGGAAAGATCCCTTGGAGAAGGAAATGGCTACCCACTCGAGTATTCTTGCCTGGAGAATTCCATGGATAGAGGAGCCTGGTGGGCTACAATCCATGGAGTTGTAAAGAGTCAGACAAAACTAGGCGATTAATACTTTCACTCTTTTTTTAGGCATCTTTATAAACCAGTAGTCATTATTTCCACAGTGATTAAGAAAATAAACTTTGACTCTGCTTTTACTCCTATAAGGAATCTTAATTAACTTGTACAACCAAACATTTTGAAAAGCTACAGGATATAGAAAGAAAGCAAACTAAAATTAGAAGTAGAATTAGGAGAGAAAGAAAACATATCAACACACCAGATATTATAAATATTTTGAACTTTAATAATGCTGAGATTTTAAAATAAACTTTTGGTTGTGGTTTACATTGTGCTGTGGTCATTTATATTCATTAAAGGGAAACATGTGTTTGTCATTTAAGGATATGTACAGAATGCTGGACCTCAGAGTAGATTTTTGCATTCAAATTTGCAAGTGCTTTTGCTGGAAAGGTTTTAGGGGGAACATCAAGTTTATTGCTGTCTTGCTTGAATTTAGAATCTTTAACTCTATTTAGGTGAAGCTATCCAGATGGGTCAGTACTAGGTTTACCAGTTGAAACTAGATTAAATATGTTCGTTGTTTGTACCTAAATACATACATTGATCTATTCGGTGATTGTGTATACTTAGTTGATTCATTCCTGTCCAACTCCTTGCAACCCTATGGACTCTAGTCTGTCAGTCTGTCAGTTTCCTCTGTCCGTAGGCTCCTCCAGCCAAGAATACTGGCTGGGTCACCATGCCCTCCTCCAGGGGATCTTCCTAACCCAGGGACTGAATCCGTGTTTCTTGTTTCTGCAGTGGCAGGCAGATTCTATACCACTAACTCCACCTGGGAAGTCCAAACATTGACTTGTAAGACTTGAAAAGTCCTACAAAATTCCATTTGCTTTGAGCTAAAGAATCTTCCCAAAGAGAATTGTTCCTAAAGGGATAAAGTGGGTATATGAGATGGCCCTTATTTTCTAGGCAGAGTAGGGATATTGATTACAGTGTGGCACTTGTCTTTCAAAAATAAAACTAGTTCTACTTCTGAGAAGCACTTCTGGGAAAATAGCACCTAAAAGATCTAGTCACATGCCTCTCTTTAAATAGTGGGGAAACAGTTCTCTGTGCTATCCAGAAGGAAAGGAAAAGTAGTGAGCGCTAGTTATGTCTACATATATGTGCTATTATTTTTATTTTTGTGGTGATTCTGCAGTTGGTCACTTTTTGAAATTCTCTCATAATTTCTGATTTCAATCATTCATGATCTTGGATTTTCTGTGTAGACAAATTTATCTAAAATAGTATCAATTTACATATCTTTCATATTTTTACCTTTTTTTCCTACCTTATATTTGTATTGATCTGGCTCCAATAAAGGTGTAAGGCCTTTAATAAAAATGCTTCTAGAATTTGCACCGAAAGTATTACTTTTATTGTAGGGCTTCCCTAACGGCTCAAGGGTTGAAGAATCTGCCTGTACTGCAGGAGACATAGGAGATGCAAGTTCAACCCCTGGGTCAGGAAGCTCCCCTGGAGGGGGAGATGGCAACCCACTCCAGTGTTCTTGCCTGGAGGATCCCATGAACAGAGAAGCCTGGTGGGCTACAGTCCAGAGGGTTGCAAAGAGTTGGACACGACTGAGAGACTATGCACACACATTCTTCTACCTTTTATAACAGAAAACTAGTTCCCTTATTGGAGAAGGAAATGGAGCCCACTCCAGTACTCTTGCCTGGAAAAATCCTATGGATAGAAGAGCCTGGTAGGCTGCAGTCCATGGGGTTGGAAAGAATCGGATACGACTGAGCGACTTCACTTTCACTTTTCACTTTCACGCATTGGAGAAGGAAATGGCAACCCACTCCAGTGTTCTTGCCTGGAGAATCCCAGGGATGGGGGAGCCTGATGGGCTGTTGTCTATGGGGTCGCACAGGGTCGAACACGACTGAAGCGACTTAGCAGCAGCAGCAGCAGTTCCCTTATAGCTTTTGTTTGTTAAGAGTGTTACAACAAGTAACTATTGAATTTTCAACGTCTTGGTCTATTATGATAATCTGTTTCTCTCTGACCAACTTTGAGCATGATTGATTTTTAAAACTTTTTTTTAAAACTTTTTATTTTATATTGGAATATAGTCAGTTAACAATATTGTGATAGTTTCAGGTGCACAGCAAAGGAACTCAGCCAATCATATACGTGTATCTATTCTTCCCCAGATTCTCCTCCCATCCAGACTACCACATAACATTGAGCAGAGTTCCCTGTGCTTTACAATAGGTTCTTGTTGATTATCCATTTTAAATACAGTAGTGAGTACTTGTTGATCCCAAACTCCCTAAACATCCTGTCCCTCATCCTTCCCGCCAGCAAAAATAAGTTGATTCTCTAAGTCTGTGAGTATGTTTCTATTTTGAAATAAAGTTGATTTGTATCATTTCTTTTTAGATTCTGCATATAAGGGATGTCAACTTTTTTTATAATAGTATCATCCATGTATCATGGAACAGACTGAATAACAACAATCATCCATTAACTCCTAGGAGACAGATGATTAGACAATACTAGATGTATGCATGTGTGTGAGTCTGCGTATATGTTAACATACAGTTGGATTTAATTTCATATTTTACTTAAGATTTATGTTAAATGAAATTGTCTAATAAGTTTATGGTCTGATGTGAATATCAAGGTTATATTATCCTGCTTAGTTAACTTTTGTAGCTCTCTTTTCACGTACAGAAAACAAGTTGCATATGATACAGAAATTCTATTCCTGAAATTTTACCAAAAGTTAGATGTAACATCATTTGCTCTTGAAAAGTCAAAAAAAAAAAAAAAAACTGAAAGATTTTTGGCTACTGATTCATTTCTTATCTGTTGTTTTCTTCAGTCAGAATTTTTAAAAAAGTATGTTTATCCATTTTGGTAATTTACATGTTTCAAAAAACTGATGATTTCATCTGGCTTTTCATATGTGTAAACACAGTTTTGTTCATACTATTTTTTTAATTCCTACATTACCTTGCCCATGCAATCCATTTTATTCTTAATGTTATTTGTTTATTTCTCTTTCTTTCTTTTCAATCTTGCCAGATTTTACTTTCTTATTGTCTAAAAGGAAAAAAAGTAGCAGGGGAATTTAATTTTCAAACTTGCTTTTTTGTTAGTTTGTTTTCAAATGTATTAAATTCTAATATTGTTCCTTCTTATTTTCTTTTTTCTATTTAATCATGTTTTTACAGTCCCACCAACTTCTTGGGTTGATTATTTGTCTTACTTATTGACAACATGGGGCTTTCCTGGTGGCTCAGATGGTAAAGCGTCTGCCTACAATGAAGGAGACCCAGGTTCAATCCCTGGGTAGGGAAGATCTCCTGGAGAAGAAAATGGCAACCCACTCCAGTATTCTTGCCTGGAAAATCCCATGGACAGAGGAGCCTGGTAGACTACAGTCCATGGGGTCGCAAGGAGTTGGACACAACTGAGCGACTTCACTTGTCTTCTAAGAAATAAACTTAAGGTGATAATTCTATTCTAAAGTGACATATAAAAATTCACTCAAACTCATGTCCATCGAGTCGGTGACGCTATCCAGCCATCTCATCCTCTGTCATCCCCTTCTACTCCTGCCCCCATTCCCTCCCAGCATCATGGAAACTAATAATTCTCAGGAATATAACAGTCAAAATCAATTGCCATAGAGTGAAGCAATTAACATTTTTGGTTTTCTGATGTGAGATCATGATACTTTCTTAGGGTAGGAGATATATTCTTAACACACAGCTGTACCCTTGCTTTGGGTATACGTATTGGGAATCAATCTACCATGGGTTGATAGCGAGAAAAAAGTTGAAACTTGTGGGTCTCTTTCACCCATGCTTTGAATTCACAGCTTCAGCCAAAATTCTAGAAACAATAAAACGTAAGTTCTTTAGCTACCATTATTGCCTTTTGCCAAGTCATCTTTGGGCACACTGAAAAAGAGCTAATGAAATCACTATGTTCTAAACTTATTAGCAATGTTGATCCATGGACATGGTATCTAAACCATTTCAAAACAGTTTCCAGTAACATTTAATACTATTTTATCACAAAGCATGTCAGAAAAGGGAAGAAGTGTAGTAGACTATTGAAATACAGTGTGTCTATCTTACANTGAAAAAGAGCTAATGAAATCACTATGTTCTAAACTTATTAGCAATGTTGATCCATGGACATGGTATCTAAACCATTTCAAAACAGTTTCCAGTAACATTTAATACTATTTTATCACAAAGCATGTCAGAAAAGGGAAGAAGTGTAGTAGACTATTGAAATACAGTGTGTCTATCTTACACAAGATGATATTTGCCAGCCATGATTTCATTTATCCTATTCCCTCTCATTTCACAAAAACATTTATTACCATCTAAACTGCAAAATATATTTGTGGGTGTAAAATATAGCTTGCAAATAGTTGCATAATCCACTTTTCCAAATATGTAAATCATCTGCTCTCTTTAATTTAGTTCAACAAATAATTATCAAGCACCTGCTATTTTCTTGATTCTATATTAGGCAATAAGCATGTGAAGATGAACAAAACAGAGTCCCTGTTCCCAGCGTACTGGAGAAAGTGAAAGTAATAAATATCTAAAGAGAAATGTGGTAAGGTCTCAGATAAGAGTTATAATACATACTGGTTTCAGGAAAGCCTTCTATGATAAACTCACCCCGGCTCAAATGCTTGAAGGTGAGTAAAAGTTAGCCAGATGTCTGTCAGGAAGGCATTTCAGACAAGAAGATAAAGTACCATTGTATGGTGAGCCTTCTAGACATACTAAAAGGCTGTGGGGAGTACCAGGAATTGGGTCCATTTGGTTAAGTGATGAGTAGAACCTTGCATTTCATGATAATAAGCTGAGAATTAAGTTACGGTTAGCATCTCTCAAACTGGNTTGTTCTAAGACAACAGCAAAAGGACCAAGAAAACAAGGATCCAGTGCTCATCCACATTAGCAAAGGGTTACTTGCTTTATTAGGGAGATCATCACTTGCATCTTTTATATACTTAGCTGCCCATAGGTTTTTAAACTTAACCCAGCTTCGAGATTTAGCTATATTTTATCCAAATCATGTTTTAGTCACTAAAGATACAATTACTAAAGGTACAGTATGTGATAAATGTGGTGCTAAACTCTGGTCACTCAAAGTTAAAATGTTTGGTTTGTTCTTGTGCTTGAATCGTTCTCACTCTAAGTGGCAAACTGTCAAATATCAACGATGATACTTAAATGTGAGAAATGATAGGAACAAACAGGAACTTTGGAAGGCTAGGGAAGTAGGTGTTAATAACCTTGCCTTTTGTAAGGATGGAAGTAATCTAAGAGACTTCATGGAAGAGGATGTCCTATAGGCTTGACCTTTTCTAGAGCAAAATCTTCTAATTAGATCTAGCGCATAAGGACTGAGGTGGGAACGGCATATCACAGAGAAGAGTGGCATTTGCAAGAGGAAATGGACATGTAGTCAATGGTTGCTGTTGCCATGTGACTCAGCTATACTATGTAAGACTTCAGGGAAAGAGGCAGAAGTGATAATGAAAAATAAGGCAGATTTTCTTTTCGACAAGGTTGAAGATTTTCAACCTTACCTACCTATAGGCTATAGGTAAGAGGAGCTATAAATATGGGATTGGAAATATAAAAAAGTAAGGTCCCTTAGCATTCAACTATCCAATTATTGAGAGTCTTATGAAATGACCAGGAGGATTGCTTGATACTCAATAATTTAAATTCACTTGTATCATAGCTGCAGTTTGGCGCCACCTGGTGGTTCGTTTCTAATAGGGTATTCATACTCACTGGAAAGATCCTGATTCTTGCTTGTGGTGGCTGAAATTTCTAGGGCATCATCTGTAATTCCGACACGCAAATTCGTGAGGCGTTCCATATTTTTATGAGATGGCTGGATGGCATCACTGACTCGATGGGCGAGTCTGAGTGAACTCTGGGAGTTGATGATGGACAGGGAGGCCTGGCGTGCTGCGATTCATTGGGTCGGACACGACTGAGCGACTGAACTGAACTGAACTGAACTGAATGACCTCTGCTTCCTTGACTCAATTTCCTGGGCCAGGAGAATACAGGGACCAAAGTTGTTTATTTTTTTAATTCCTACCCTATCTTCCTTTCACTGTTCTTTTCTCTCCTTTCCCCTCCCACAGAAGACCAGAGATTATGGGGTGTTAGCTAGAGACAGGAACCAATCCTCAATCCCTTTGTGTTATCATGAGATTAATTGGTCATAAAGTTAAATGGCTAACATTGATTCTCTACACCAGAAATGAGGAAAGTATTAGAGTGTCTTAAGATATCTTGCTCATTATGTTGAACTGGATCTGCCCTAATCAGTTTGAGGAAACTAGCTGATAAGCATTGCTGGAAGCATATGAAATGGGAAACATCTCCAACACCTATAAAAAGTCACAGAATTATGACGAACAAGGCCATCTATGAAATCATCTATTGCTAAATTGGTATCTTTAATAGACGAGGAAACTGAGTTCTCGAAAGGCTCACTTCTTAGTGTTTATACACAGTCTTGCACAGGACAGCAAGAGGCTGATGAAGCATTGGCTTTTGCTCTACTTGAATTCTTTTCAAATCTGAATGAATCAGGTAGGTTTTGAAAGCACAGTCATCACCAAAATCCTTTGTAATCTTCTGACCCATAGCAAAGAAAATGAAAGGGAGTGTAGATCAGAGACCATTACATATTAACACAGTATAAGAATCAACCCAAAATTTTAAACATCTTAAACACAAATCATGTTCATGACACTTCAGATACTCTTAAGGAAAAAAGAAAAAGGGCACATGCCTCCTTATGTCATGGAATCTACCCAAACTACAAGTTAAAAGTATCAAAATACAGTCTAATAGCAAAAAAACAAAACAAAACAAACACTGACGGAAAAAAAGAAAGAAAATCTAGGCAAACAAACAAACAAAAAACAAACAGAAACAGTTCTCCCAGGATTTCTAACTTAAATTGTATCCCCCAGTAAATAAACTAGTCAGGGACAACTTCCAGACCAAAGAAATTTGGATTTATTTCTAAATACTTGAACAGTTACCTGAACAGTTAGAAACTGAACTCTCAGATTACTTAATCCTGTAAACAACATTTTCAGTTTGTCCTTTCAAAGATACTAGAGTAAAATGGAAATGACAACTTAATTTGAAAAACATTACTGTTTCTACATTAGTCAGACTCCAAGGTCATACATGCTTTTTAAAAAACAAATTATGGAAAATATATAGAGATATAAAGAAAATTTATGTGAATGTGAATAAGTGTTGAATAAGGAGAATTACTGTAACTCCTTCCCATCTCGTTCTATATCTGAATATCTCTCTTTTATGGACAGAGAAAACCGTTACACTGCTGATATTATCCAGAATTAGGGTAACAGGCAGTACTGACCTATGAAATGATATGTGTGATAATGGTCGATGTGGCACTGGCAGAATTATTAAGAGGTTACATTAATCTCCATCTCAGCCTTTAAAAAGTCTTTATCCATCCGTGTAGCATACGCTACTCACGCCCTGCTCTATATGCCTGGCTTACCTCTGTGCTCACTTGAAGCTAAGTGTTCTGTAATCGCTGATGAGGAATGTCTCTGATTCACTGCCTGAGACTTCTCTCCAGCTCCCTAAGAACTTGTGTAGACTGCCCACAGCTAGGGAGTTCTGGGCAGTCAATGGTCCCAATAATGAGGGGCATGGGTCACTGGTAAAGACCCCACTTCCCTGACCTTCAGTAGTGTAATTCTCGGTTATATTCTACACAATGACCTGGAGGGTTCTCAGTGGGATTGAGCACCAGGTGTTAACCCACCCATAATCAAACCCTTTATGGGCTCCTCATCCTGCCCATTCTTATACTTCTTGGGAGACTCTCCTCGAAAGTTACATGCATTCAAGTCCTTGTCACAGGATCTAATTTTAAGGGGAAACCAAGCCATGCTATTTCAGGTATCTGCCTAATATTCCTTGTGCTACCCTCTTATCAGTTGCCAGTGAATTTAGTTTAAGGCCTTAAACAGGCACAGGGCTATGAATTCTAATCCTGTTCACTAAATGGGTGTCCACTCTGAGACTTTGTTTTGTTGTTTGAAAAATGTGTGGATTGGATTATGTATGCTATAAAGTGCCATTGAGTTTTACCCTTTATCTTTTGTTANAATTTAGTTTAAGGCCTTAAACAGGCACAGGGCTATGAATTCTAATCCTGTTCACTAAATGGGTGTCCACTCTGAGACTTTGTTTTGTTGTTTGAAAAATGTGTGGATTGGATTATGTATGCTATAAAGTGCCATTGAGTTTTACCCTTTATCTTTTGTTATTTCACACTGGAAAGAAAAAAAAAAAACACACCAGCAAACAATAATGGATGGAAGCATACTCTGTCATAAACTTGTCTGACCACCAGACTATACTTGTACTTCTCACATTATGTTAAGTTATTATTATCTGGCAACTCCACTATGATGTGAGCTCCTTGAGGTTGAGAAAAATGTTTTACTCATCTTCATATTCCCAGATTTTACCCAGTGCCTAACATATTATATAATAGGGCTTCCCATGTGGTGTTAGTGGTAAACAATCTTCCTGCCAGTGCATAAGATGCAAGAGACAGTTGGGTAGGAATATCCTCTGGAGTAGGAAATGACACCCCACTAGAGTATTCTTCCTTGGAAAATTCCATGGGCAGAGGAGCCTGGCGGGCTACAGTCCATGGGACCACAAAAAGTCAGATACGACTGAGCAAATGAGCATACAAAATATATAATAGGCATTTAATAAATGCATGATCAATTAACTAGTAACTATTATGTTCAGAGGAGAAGGCAATGGCAACACACTCCAGTACTCTTGCCTGGAAAATCCCATGGATGGAGGAGCCTGGTAGGCTGTAGTCCGTGGGGTCATGAAGAGTCGGACACTTACTGAGTGACTTCACTTTCACTTTTCACTTTCATGCATTGGAGAAGGAAATGGCAACCCACTCCAGTGTTCTTGCCTGGAGAATCCCAGGGATAGGGGGAGCCTGGTGGGCTGCCGTCTGTGGGGTCGCACAGAGTCGAACGCGACTGAAGCAACTTAGCAGCAGCAGCATTATGTTCAGAATGGAAAAGTGAGGACACTGGCTAGACGAATGGAAGATAAAATTGGTACAATGGGACTAGATTCTATGGTGCTCGGACTGCCGGATCTTGGTCTTTTTTTTTTAATTTTTATTTTTTTAGTTTGTTTTGCTTTACAATACTGTACTCATTTTGCCATACATTGACGTAAATCAGCCATAAGTGTACCTGAGTTCCCCATCTGGACCCCCTCCCTTCCCCCTCCCTCCCCACACCATCCCTCCAGATCTTGGTCTTAAACCAATGGCTGGATCAAAGCATGAGAAGTTTTTAACCAAGAATGGCATAATGAATGAAATAAGGAGGAACAAGTGGGCACAAGGAGAAGAGGTCGCAGAGCTACCGAAGAGAGAAAAGTAATCTATTTAGCTCTCAATTATAAGAGAACCAAAAAAGCCAACATTAAATTTTCAATAATTATAATGAAATAAAATGCCTGTGTTTATGCGTTTATTAAACTACCAGTAAACCAATAAGCTTCATATATCATCAGCATATGATGCTCATAAATAGGTGTGAACGATGGCACAATAATTGGCTTCTTACTCGTTCTGTTATTCTGTGCACTTTCAGTGAAAATATTTTTGGTATTACCAAATTGGTATTACTTTGTTTATTTCACAGTTCTTAGTTACCAGGCTTAGTTCACAAATTCCAACTGTTTTGAAAACTCAAGTTCATCTTCAGAAAAGGAAAATCTTTCCATACCGAAGAGATTCAAAACAGTAGAGAAATCAAAACTCATTTATGTAAATCATTTTTATTGAATTTATTAAAATAAAAAATCTCATTTTTCATAGTCATGACACTTATTAAAGAACTAATCATTTCAATATGAGTTNAAAACTCAAGTTCATCTTCAGAAAAGGAAAATCTTTCCATACCGAAGAGATTCAAAACAGTAGAGAAATCAAAACTCATTTATGTAAATCATTTTTATTGAATTTATTAAAATAAAAAATCTCATTTTTCATAGTCATGACACTTATTAAAGAACTAATCATTTCAATATGAGTTAATTCCAGTTTACAAAGGCAGAAGTCTGAGAGTCATGCTCAAATTCCCCTTTTGACTAAATCTCCTTGCCCAGTCAGATGCTTTCCACAAGTTTAGCATATCTGCTCTTTCTGCATCTAGAACTTGAACTTACCAGTGAAGAAGTGGCCTTGTTATGGCCAAAAATAACAGGAGGTATACAAATACTTCAAAGGATAAATTACTATGGTCCAAGAATCCTTTCTCATAGGCCATTGACTTCTCTTTGTTTCCCTTCTGTTTCTCCTCTTCCTCCTCTCCTGTTTTTCTCCACCCTCTCCAGTCCACTCCTCTCCTCCTCTTCTCTGGATATTTAAATATTCAAAATAAACTGAGTATTTTATTTTATTAAGGAATTATTTCCTTAGGTCCCATCACTTCATGGGAAATATATGGGGAAACAGTGGAAACAGTGTCAGACTTTATTTTGGGGGCTCCAAAATCACTGCAGTTGGTGATCACAGTCATGAAATGAAAAGACGCTTACTCCTTGGAAGGAAGGTTATGACCAACCTAGATAACATGTTGAAAAGCAGAGACATTACTTTGCCAACAAAGGTCCGTCTAGTCAAGGCTATGGTTTTTCCAGTGGTCATGTATGGATGTGAGAGTTGGACTGTGAAGAAAGCTGAGTGCCGAAGAATTGATGCTTTTGAACTGTGATGTTGGAGAAGACTCTGGAGAGTCCCTTGGAGACTCTAAGAGATCCAACCAGTCCAGTCTAAAGAAGATCAGTCCTGAGTGTTCATTGGAAGGACTGATGCTGAAGCTGAAACTCCAATACTTTGGCCACCTCATGCGAAGAGTTGACTCACTGGAAAAGACTCTGATGCTGGGAGGGATTGAGGGCAGGAGGAGAAGGGGACGACCGAGGATGAGATGGCTGGATGGCATCACTGACTCGATGGACATGAGTCTGAGTGAACTCCGGGAGTTGGTGATGGACAGGGAGGCCTGGCGTGCTGCGATTCATGGCGTCACAAAGAGTCGGACACAACTGAGCGACTGGACTGAACTGAACTGAACTGATTTTCTTAAGAGAATGTTCTTATTTTTAGGAGGCATAGATTAAACTGTTTAGGGAGTGAGTGGAAGGAAGGTCCAAGAGGGAGCAGATATATGTATACTTACTGATTCACTGTATTGTACAGAAGAAACTAACACAATGCTGTAAAGCAATTATATTCCAATTTTTAAAAAATTGTTTAAGAGTGACACGTCATGATTTCAGCTGCTTCTTTCAAGTGATTTCATATTAATAAATGTGTATGGGGCAGGAGAGAGAGAGATGAAGCCAATGTGACAGAATACTAACAATTTGAATTTAGATGAGTGCATACTTGTGTCTGTTATATTATTCTTTCAATTCTTCTATGTTTGCAATTTTTCCAAAAGAATGTATAGAGGAAAATTAAATGAACAACCTGAGAATCTTAGTCTTATAATTTTATATGCTTTTTTATTCAGTTACTATTATGCCATAAGCATTTCCTGCTTGTTTTAAAAGTCCTAAGTATAAAGAATGTCCAGATAAGGACCTACTGTAGAGCCCAAGAAATTATACTTAATATACTATAATAGCCTATAATGGAAACAAATTTGAAAAGGAATATATATAACTGAATCACTTTACTGTACACCTGAAACTATCACATTTTAAAACAACTATACGTCAATAAAAAATCCAATGTAAGGAAAAAAGGTTTTTAAACAATCAACATCTATATGTTATCGTTGTTTAGTCTCTAAGTTGTGCCCAACTCTTTGCAGCCCCGCGGACTGTAACCCACCAGGTTCCTCTGTAAATGAGATTCTTTAGGCAAGAATACTGGAATGGGTTGCCCTTTCCTCCTCCAGGGGAACTTCCAGAAATCAAACTCTCCTGTACTGGCAGATGGATTCATTACCACTGAGCCACCAGGAAAGCCCATATAGGTAAATAAAGTGATACAAAAACACCAAAATTTCCTGTTTAATTTCAGGTCATTAAAGAGTAAAGGTGCTGAAAGTAAGCTGTAAATTAACCAGTGTATCATGTCTGTAGTTTCTGAATAACTTTAGATTCTCTTCCTTTAGCCATGTGTGCCAAATCATGAACAAATTTCTAAGCACATTCAGACTAAACATGATATGCTATATTTCAGAGAGGGAAAATGTTTAGTTAAAAAAAGAAAAAAGACAGAGACATGTAATTCCCTGGCTGCACTCTAGTCCTGAAAGGCAGTACAAAAACTATTTTTTCTTCTGAAAATTAATTTCCCCTATTATATACTTAGAATTGGGCTTCCTCGCTGGCTCAGTGGGTAAAGAATGCCTGCAATGCAGGAGACACAGGTTCAATCCCTGAGTTGGGAAGATCCCCTGGCAGAGGGCATGGCAACCCATTCCAGTATTCTTGCCAGGGGAATCCCCATGAACAGTGAAGTCTAGGGGGCTATAATCCATGGGGTCGCAAAAGAATTGGATCCAACAAAAGTTACTGAGCACACATGGTCAGAATTATCTTATAGTTTATTCACTGTCCCCTCTTATTAGAGGGGAGCAGCTTTGAAATTCTGAAAGAAAATTGACTATTTTGAACTCTTCTATTTTAATTTACCATTATGTAAGAAATGAGTGACCTAGAATTAATGTAATGATCCAGAGTCTAGATCATCCAGGCTACTTCTATAAATATAATGTACACCCAAATGATAATTTAGCATATAGATTTTAAGCCATAATTTTTTGGAATGATACCACCACCAAAATAGGCTGGAGGAACTCAGTCCCTGGCTTCAGAGGTGGCAGCCTGGACGTGAGCAAGTGGTTTAAAATTCCTGTGTTTGTATATATTAATTTTTAACTGAACACATGGTCAGAATTACCTTATAGTTTATTCATTGCCCCCTCCAATAACAGCTTTGTAATTCTGGGTGTAAAATACCCAAGTCCAAGGAATCAGAGCAGCAGGAAGACCATCTGAAGCAGTTGGCAGCCAGGAGTTCGATGTGTCCTAGGGCCAGACTCTCCCCTGCTGTGGGGAGTGAAGTTAAGAATGACAAGAAGGGGGAAAAACTGATCCTGCCTTGAGGAGAGCTGAAGTGATCTTGATAAGGAGTGTTCCTGACTATCTGCATACTCCCAAAAAGCTACTGTTAAGAAAGGACAGAAATAAAGGAAAGTTATTTAGACAGCTGCTGTGAATTGCATTGTCTCCTCTTAAACCTAGTGTACTGACTCCTACCCTCACCGTGTGATAGTATTTGAAGGTGAGACCTTTGAAAAGTGATTAGATTCAGATGAAGTCGTGAGGGTGGGGCCCTCAGAATGGAATTAATCCTTATAAAAAAGGAAGAGACATCAGAGCATGTTCTCTGGCCTGTACAGAAACAGTAAGAAAGTAGCTTTCCACAAGCCAGGAAGAGCATTCTTACCAGAACTCAGTAAGAACTCCTTGCTGGCATCCTGATCTCAGACTTCTAGACCCTAGACTTGTAAGAAAATTAATGTTTGTTGTTTAAGCCACCTAGTCTATGGTATTTTGTATTGACAGCCCCAAAAGACTAATAAAACACCCAAGTTAAA
The DNA here is from genome assembly GCA_006410615.1 of Neotragus moschatus. Classification (NCBI taxonomy): domain Eukaryota; kingdom Metazoa; phylum Chordata; class Mammalia; order Artiodactyla; family Bovidae; genus Neotragus; species Neotragus moschatus. Next base: position 715,359 of record SJYA01002586.1, read on the forward strand.
CAGACATTGAAAGTGATAATTACTGAATATGGATATAATAAATCTACTTGCCAATGCAAGGGCCACAGGAGACAAGGGTTTGATCCTTGGATTGGGAAGATCCTCTGAAGGAGGAAATGGCAACCCACTCCAGTATTCTTGCTGGGATAATCCTGTGGACATAGAAGCCTGGCAGGCTACAGGCCTGGAGACTTAGCAGAGGAGGATATGACTGAGCGCACACACACACGTATAGTACATATTTTAGGAAATTAAGGAGACAGTTAAAAATTAATATATACAAACACAGGAATTTTAAACTGCATTAAAAAAAAAAAAAAAAGCACAGCCAAAGAAAGAGTCAGTGAGCTTGGAAATGGGCCAATAGAAACCTCCCAAACTGAAGTTCAGGAGTGGGTTGAATGTCATTGACCCAAAAGAGAGATTTAAATTCTAACTCCTAGAACTTGTGAATGTGACCTTATGTGGTAAAAAGGTCTTTGCAGATGTAATTAAGGATAAGATGAGATCATCCTGGATTTAGGGTGGGCTCTAAATCTTTTTCTTACAAGAAAAAGGCANCAAACTGAAGTTCAGGAGTGGGTTGAATGTCATTGACCCAAAAGAGAGATTTAAATTCTAACTCCTAGAACTTGTGAATGTGACCTTATGTGGTAAAAAGGTCTTTGCAGATGTAATTAAGGATAAGATGAGATCATCCTGGATTTAGGGTGGGCTCTAAATCTTTTTCTTACAAGAAAAAGGCAAGAGATTTAAGACATAGAGATGAGGGAGAAGGGATGTGAGAACGGAAGCAGGGATTAGAATAATGTACCTATAAGCTAAAACACAGCAAAAGTTGCAAGCAGCCCCTAGAAGCTAAAAGAGGCAAGCAGAGGTTCTTCCCTAGAGCCTTCAGAAAGAATGCAGCCATGCTGACACCATAATTTTGGACCTCATAGCTGTAAACAAATAAAGTTCTGTTGACTTAACCCACCAAGTTTGTGATAATTTGTCATAGCAGCCCTAGGAAACTAACACACATGCAAAGAGAAAAAAATAGGGGGAAAAAGTCCACAAGACATCTAAGAACTGTGCAGCGCTAAAGAATTCAGTTGTCAAAGAAGGAGATACAGGAGATGCAGGTTCAATTCCTGGGTCAGGAAGATCCCCTGGAGAAGGAAATGGCAACCCACTCCAGTATTCTTGCCTGGAAAATTCTGTACACAATGGAGTCTGGCAGGCTTCAGTCTAAGGGAATGCAAAAGAGTTGGACACTACTGAGCATGTCTACATGCCATCATATTCNTGTTCCCTTGGTATCTCTAATTTTCTTTAAGAGATCTCTAGTCTTTCCCATTCTGTTGTTTTCCTCTATCTTTGCATTGATCCCTGAGGAAGGCCTTCTTATCTCTCCTTGGTATTCTTTGGAACTTTGCATTCAAATACATACATCTTTCCTTTTCTCCTTTGCTTTTCATTTCTCTTCTTTTCACAGCCATTTGTAAGGGCTCCTCAGACAGCCATTTTGCCTTTTTGCATTTCTTTTTTTGGGGGATGGTCTTGATCCCTGTCTCATGTACAATGTCACAAATAGCCACCCATGGTTCATTAAGCACTTTGTCTATCAGATCTAGTCCCTTAAATCTATTTCACACACCCACTGTATAATCATAAGAGATTTGATTTAGGTCATACCTGAATGGTCTAGTGGTTTTCCCCACTTTCTTCAATTTAAGCCTGAATTTGGCGATAAGGAATTCATGATCTGAGCCACATTCAGCTCCCGGTCTTGTTTTTCCCAGCTGTATAGAGTTTCTCCATCTTTGGTTGAAAGAATATAATCAATCTGATTTCAGTGTTGAACATCTGGTGATGTCCATGTGTAGAGTATTCTCTTGTGTTGTTGGAAGAGGGTGTTTGCCATGACCAGTGTGTCCTCTTGGCAAAACTCTATTAGCCTTTGCCCTGCTTCATTTCATACTCCAAGGCCAAATTTGCCTGTTATTCCAGGTGTTTCTTGACTTCCTACTTTTGCATTCCAGTCCCCTAACATGAAAAGGACATCTGTTTTTGAGTGTTAGTTCTAAAAGGTCTCATAGGTCTTCATAGAGCCGTTCAACTTCAGCTTCTTCAGCATTACTGGTTGGGGGATTAGCTGCTGTCAATTAATTTGCATTTGTTCTCTGTCAATCAGGATATGTGGTTCCAGCAGTCTTACATAGCTATTGAAAAATGTTTGATTTTGTTATTTACTTTCTATGAAAAAACAATACTGGTTTTGTGAATATTATTTTCTATGTAGGATGCACTTGTGTAAATCTCTTCCTGTGTCTATATTCTTCATTTGATAATAAATAGGTTGTCAGTTTCTAAAATCCCTTCTAATTCCAACATTCTATTTTTATGATTCAAGCTATTAATTTTTGATGGAATGAATTAATCCTTTCAGGACAGAAAGTTGTAGAAGATATAGCACTTTTTATTTTAAAAGTTGAGGATAGCCACAGTGTTGGTATCAGTTCTTTGAATAAGAAATCTTTGTAGTATCTACAATTCTCTGAGAATGGAAACTAACAACACGTGTATTTAAAATCTCTTTCATCCTACTATTTGCTGAGTTTTTTTGTGATTAGCCTCCTGATTTGGAGCACTTTTATCCTTTTGTTTATATATTTCATACCCATGTTGATGCATATTATGAGTGTTCTTAATATTAAAGTACATACCAGCTCTGCAACTTATCATGTATGTGACATGGACAGACCATGTACACTATAGGTTTCTTATTTTTTGTTTGCCTCTATAAAATAGAGCCAATAATACTTAACTAATAAAAATTTTAAGCTCTTATCACAGTGCCTAACAAGCACCTAACCTAGATTTTACATTTGAACTAAGAAATCCATTATCCTGTTATGTCTTATCATACAGTTATTGATTTTAAACATACTCATCCAAATATTTATTAAGTCTATCTTGTACACATTACAATTAATTATTACTCATTAGAAGAGACAAAGAAAGAAGTCTATACCTTTCCCTAAAAAACCTTATAATCTATTTTGGGAAAGATGACATAAGATTCAACAAAAGTTGAATAATAATAAGTAGTTGTTATAAGAGATCCCATAAATTACTAATCACTAAATAATGAATTTGTGATACAATTGTATCACTGTGAAATATATGAAAGTTTATATGGGAACATGGAAATCAATTAGAGATCACTGTTAGAGAAGTCTATGTGGAACAGGTGACATTAAACTAGGTCATTACAAATCACTCAAATTGAAAAATGACAGAGAATTGTTGCTTAAACCAAGGGAAGAGCTTTCAGGGAAACATACAGCAGCATCCTACATGCATGGATGCACACATACATACAAACAGAAAAGAAACTTTAAGATAAATTATGTTACCCACTGAGCACTGTGCCTGACCTGTAGTCAAACATCATAATTGTTACTTCTTATTGCAAGGCCACAAGTTTAGAGTCCATTGGGCAAATTAAGGCCACAGACATATTTTCTTTAGCCACATCTTTTTCTTTACATAACATAAGAGTTAGGTTTTTAAAAGCTGATTATTTCATAATTGAAAAAAAAAAATTGTGTCTGGTTTCTCTTAAAAAAATCCTAAGGAATTTTTATAACTGAGTCTGTATTTCCTTAACACAAATCTACTAGGGCTGTATAGTTGCTGCTACTTCCTTTAAACTTGACCTCAATCACTAAGGTCTCCACCAACTCAGTCAGTACTTTCCAATGTATTTATGCCCATGTGTGCATGTTACTATCTTGAAGAGTTTGTCATTTACAGCCAAAAACCCTGGGAAAATCCTTCATTTGCTTCATTCTCCTGGAGGATGAAGGGGCCACAGGGGAGGACCCATCAAGAGAAAACCTAGGTCAGGCTGAGAGGAGACTGATCAGGGCAAGTCCTGAAGGCAGAAAAAAAAAAAAAAATAGTAAAAGACAGCTTACTTCCCTCATCCCCTCTCCTCTAGAGAATCCCTTCTCCAAGTAATGGAGATTCCTCAGGAATTTCCTAAGTACTTGAAGTTTTGATGGACTAACTGTATGGACTAGTGAAAAGATTAGCTGGTCTTCATCTAGGTTTTGAGGGAAAATGTTGCCTTTCTATTGCCATTTAGTCTAACTCACTAAAAGTAGTCAGCAATTTAGGGCAGATGTCCTAGTGAGAAAAAGTAGTGGATATTTAGAGGGAATGTACTCAGGTTCTCTTTAAAATCAAGTTGGAGTAATAAGCAGCTGAATAGACTGCAAAGCCAGGATCAAGACAGCAGTTCCCAGGTGCACTGTAGGGAAATCTATACATTTTCCCTGAATATCTAGAGTGTTTCATGGAACTTTTAAAACAGCAGTCCAGAACTGTTCTGCAAAAGGTTCAAAAGGAGAAGAGAACCATAATGAACAATGAAAAAGAACACTAGCTGCAGAATGAAATGTTCAGATATAACATTAAATCTAATATTAAGGGAGATAAGAAAGACTTCCTAGGTGATCAATGGAAAGAAATAGAGGAAAAGAGCAGAATGGGAAAGACTAGAGGTCTCTTCAAGAAATTTAGAGATACCAAGGGAATATTAAATGTAAAGATGGGCTCAATAAAGGACACAAATGGTACAGACCTAACAGAAGCAGAAGATATTAAAAAGAGGTGGCAAGAATACACAGAAGAACTATACAAAAAAGATCTTCATGACCCAGATAATTATGATGGTATGATCACTCACCTAAGCCAGACATCCTGGAATGTGAAGTCAAGTGGGCTTTAGGAAGCATCACTATGAACAAAGCCAGTGGAGGTGATGGAATTCCAGTTGAGCTATTTCAAGTCCTAAAAGATGAGGCTGTGAAAGTGCTGCACTCAATATGCCAGCAAATTTGGAAAACTCAGCAGTGGCCACAGGACTGGAAAAGGTCAGTTTTCATTTCAATCCCAAAGGAAGGCAATGCCAAAGAATGCTCAAACTACTGCACAATGGCACTAATCTCACACACTAGCAAAGTAATACTCAAAATTCTCCAAGCCAGGCTTCCACATTACATGAACTATGAACTTCAGATGTTCAAGCTAGATTTAGAAAAGGCAGAGGAGTCAGAGGTCCAGTTGCCAGCATCCGCTAGATCATTGAAAAAGCAAGACAGTTCCAGAAAAGCAAAAATAGTTCCATCTATTTCTGCTTTTTTGACTATGCCAAAGCCTTTGACTGTGTGGAGCACAATAAACTGTGGAAAATTCTGAAAGAGATGGGAATACCAAGCCACCTGACTTGCCTCTTGAGAAATCTATATGCAGGTCAGGAAGCAACAGTTAGAACTGGACATGGAACAGACTGGTTCCAAATAGGAAAAGGAGTATATCAAGGCTGTATATTGTCACCTTACTTATTTAACTTATATGCAAAGTACATCATGAGAAATGCTGGGCTGGAAGAAGCACAAGCTGGAATCAAGATTGCTGGGAGAAATATCAACAACCTTAGATATGAAGATGACACTACCCTTATGGCAAACAGAGAAGAAGAACTATAGAGCCTCTTGATGAAAGTGAAAGAGGAGAGTGAAAAAGTTGGCTTCATACTCAACATTCAGAAAACCAAGATCATGACATCTGGTCTCATCATTTTTGGCAAATAGATGGGGAAACAATGAAACAGTGAGAGACTTTATTTTGGGGGACTCTAAAATCACTGCAGATGGTGACTGCAGCCATGAAATCAAAAGATGCTTACTCCTTGGAAGAAAAGTTATGAGCAACCTAGACAGCATATTAAAAAGCAGAGACATTATTTTGCCAACAAATGTCTGTCTAGTAAAAACTATGGTTTTTCCAGTGATCATGTATGGATGTGAGAGTTGGACTATAAAGAAAGCTAAGTGTTGAAGAATTTATGCTTCTGAGCTGTGGTGTTGGAGAAGATTCTTGAGTGTCCCTTGGACTGCAAGGAGGTCCAACCAGTCCATCCTAAAGGAAATCAATCCTGAATATTCATTGGAAGGACTGATGCTAAAGCTGTAACTCCAGTACTTTGGCCATTTGATGTGAAGAACTGACTCAATTGAAAAGACCCTGATGCTGGGAAAGATTGAAGGTAGAAGGAGAAGGGGACAACAGAGGATGAGATGGTTGGATGGANACAAGCTGGAATCAAGATTGCTGGGAGAAATATCAACAACCTTAGATATGAAGATGACACTACCCTTATGGCAAACAGAGAAGAAGAACTATAGAGCCTCTTGATGAAAGTGAAAGAGGAGAGTGAAAAAGTTGGCTTCATACTCAACATTCAGAAAACCAAGATCATGACATCTGGTCTCATCATTTTTGGCAAATAGATGGGGAAACAATGAAACAGTGAGAGACTTTATTTTGGGGGACTCTAAAATCACTGCAGATGGTGACTGCAGCCATGAAATCAAAAGATGCTTACTCCTTGGAAGAAAAGTTATGAGCAACCTAGACAGCATATTAAAAAGCAGAGACATTATTTTGCCAACAAATGTCTGTCTAGTAAAAACTATGGTTTTTCCAGTGATCATGTATGGATGTGAGAGTTGGACTATAAAGAAAGCTAAGTGTTGAAGAATTTATGCTTCTGAGCTGTGGTGTTGGAGAAGATTCTTGAGTGTCCCTTGGACTGCAAGGAGGTCCAACCAGTCCATCCTAAAGGAAATCAATCCTGAATATTCATTGGAAGGACTGATGCTAAAGCTGTAACTCCAGTACTTTGGCCATTTGATGTGAAGAACTGACTCAATTGAAAAGACCCTGATGCTGGGAAAGATTGAAGGTAGAAGGAGAAGGGGACAACAGAGGATGAGATGGTTGGATGGAATCACCCACTCAATGGAGATGAGTTTGAGCAAGCTTCAGAAGTTGGTGATGGACAGGGAAGCCTGGCATACTGCAGTCCATGGGGTCGCTAAGAGTCAGACACGACTGAGTGACTGAACTGAACTGATATACCATTCTACCCCAAAACACTGCTTTGGAAATTTTAAAAAAAGAAGCTTTATATTTACATACTAATTTATGATACTACAGAGTCATCTCATTTTTTTGCTTTCAAAAATAAAAGAAAATAGGATAATCTTTGTTTTTTATGTAGGAAATCTGAGTTAAGAATGTTTAACTGACTTGACCAAGGAAACCCCTGCAGGAACATGGTGGAGTACAAACCAAAGCCCAGTGTTCCTCTCACAATCTGATGATGGCTTGTCTTTCGTCCTTTAAAAATATAAGAACCAAAAAGAAAGGATCCCAAGAAACTACTACAGAGAAATAAAACTCTCTGTGGTTATTTACATATCACTTTTGTTTTTCTGATGGCTCAGATGGTAAAGAACATGCCTGCAATCCAGAATACCCAAGTTAGATCCCTGGATCAGGAAGAGTCCCTGGAAAAGAGAATGGCAACCCACTCCAGTATTCTTGCCTGAAGAATTCCATGGAGAGTGAAGCCTGGTGGGCTACAGTCCATGGGGTCACAGACGTGAATAATACTTTCACGCTTTCACTTTGTTCTAAGAACACGAACAGAAAACAGAAAAATTACCTCTAAGTGACTGAAATTCTCACTATAAAATTTCTAAATCTTAATACAGCATCATTTACTTGCTAGCATACAGCATGCTCTGAGGATCACTATATAAGTGACCGATTGTAGGCTGTGAATGATTTAATCAGGTTTCATAAATGTTCTCATTCCAGGCAGCACAGTCATCGAGATGTCAGCAGTGTCCTCTACTGTTGTGACAACCATAAAGTTCAACTTTAAGTTTCTTTCCAAACATAATGAGAAAAATTTAGGGTCATTTGGAATTTTCTGTGAAATGTGGCTAAATAAAAATACTTCCCCTTCTCTAAGGAATATTCCCTCGTTATGGTCACCTATCAATAGGTGTCATATTACCTTCCTCTTTCTCCAACCTGTTTGACATGGAGCATATCCTTTCTAAATCTAGGTAAAGCTAAGGACACAGCTCCATTGAAAAAAAATACTAAAAGTGTTGAAATCCATGCCATATTACTATAAAAGGGGCTTACATTTCCAAATCTCTTTTTAGCTACATAAAACACTCTTAAAATCTCCTATAATTTAATATATGATTAAAAATATTCTCAAATATTTCTTTAAATACATTAAAAACCATTTCTTTAGAATAATGCATTGTAAGTTAAAATGTTCAGGGACTTCCCTGGTGGTGCAGTGGTTAAGAATTCGCCTTCCAGTGCAGGGGACGCAAATTTGATCCCTGGTCCGGGACTAAGATCTCACATGCATGAAGCAACTAAGTCCTTGAGCCACAACTACTGAGCCCAAGCACTCTGGAGCCAGTATACTGCAACTAAAATCAGACGCCGTCAAATAAATAAAAAAAAATGTTTAGCAAGCTATGCAGTAAGCTCTTTGACATTGGTCTCATTATTTGGGAGGGGGGTATGTCTCTTCAGGCGAGGGAAACAAAAGCAAAATGTACAAATGGGACACATCAAAATAAAAAGTTTTGCACAAGGAAGGAAATCAACAAAACAACAGGCCATCTACTGACTAGGAAAATATATTTGCAAACAATAAATCTAAGGAGAGGTTAATATGCAGAATATACAAGGAACTCAAACAATGCAACATCAAAAAGGCAAACAACCCTCTACAAAAAAATGTGCAGAGCATCTGTATTGACATTTTCCAAAGAAGATATACAGATGGCCAACTGGCACATGAAAATATGCTCAACTGACTATTAGAGAAATGAAAATAAAAACCACCATGAGATATAACCTCATATCTATCAAAATGGTAATTATCAAATGATAAGGAAAAAAAGCATTGGCAAGAACATAGAGAAAAGGGAACCAATCACACTACTGGTGAAAATGTAAATTGGTTAAGCCACTATGGAAAACAGTATAGAGATTCCTCAATAAATTAAAATGTAATTACTGTATGATCCAGCATTTTACTTCTGAATATTTATCCCAAGAGAATAAAAAACTAAATAAAAATAAAATTCAAAAAGATGTTAATTGTAGTAGTACTGATAATAATAAGATATGGAAGCAACTTCAGTGCATATTAATAAATGAATTAATTAATTAAAATGCTGTGTATACACACACACATATATGTGAATGGAACACAGGCTTCCCTGGTGGCTCAGTGGTAAAGAATTGGCCTGCCAATGCAGGAGATGTGCATTCAGTCTCTGGGTTGGGCAGATCCCCTGGAGAAGAAAATAGCAACCCACTCCAGTATTCTTGCCTGGGAAATCCCACGGACAGAGGAGCCTGGCAGCTACAGTCCATAGGGTCACAAAAGAGTTGGACACTACTTAATGACTAAACAACAACAGTATATACATACACATACAATAGAATATTATTCAGCCATTGAAAATAATGAAATCTTGCATTAACATGGATAGACCTAGAAGATATTACACTAAGTTAAATAAATCAGACAGAGAAACACAAGTACTATATGATTTCACATATATGTGCAAAGGAACACACAAACACAACAAAACATAACAGACTCATAGATATATAAAACAAATTAGTAATTGCCAGAGGAGAGGGATGTGGGGGAGTGGGAGAAATAGGTGAATGAAAATTAGGAGAAACAAATTTCCAGTTGCAAAATAAATGAGTCATAAGTATGAATGTACAATAAAAGAAATATAGTCAACTTTGTATGGTAACATATTATAACTATAATTTTTGTGGTAAGCATTTTGAAATATATAGAAATGCAGAATCAGTATGCTATATAACGGAAACTAGCACAATGTTGTAGGTCAATTATACTTCAAAAACAAACCCATAGAAAAAGAGATCAGATTAATCTTTACCAGAGACGGGGATGAGGAGAGGGTAAATTGGAAGAAGGCATCTAAAAGGTACAAGCTTCTAGTTTTAAGAAAAATAAGTATTAGGGATATAATGAGAGAAGGAAATGGCAACCCACTCCAGTATTCTTGCGTAGAGAATCCTATGGACAGAGAAGCCTGGTGGGCTGCTGTCCATAGGCTAGTACAGAGTCAGACATGACTGAAGTGATTTAGCATGCATGCATGCATTAGAGAAGGAAACGGCAACCCATTCCAGCATTCTTGCCTGGAGAATCCCAGGGACAGAAGAGCCTGGTGGGCTGCCGTCTATGGCGTTGCACAGAGTCAGACACGACTGAAGCGACAGCAGCAGCAGAAGCAGCAGCAGCTGCAGGAATATAATGTACAAGATGATAAATAGAATTAACATTTCTATATATTTTACAAGAAAGTTTTTAATAGAGTAAATCTGAAGAGTCCTCATAAAAAATGAGTTTTCATCACAAGGAAAAAATTTTTTTCTATTTCTTTAATTTTGTGTTTATATAAGATGATGAATATTCACTAAATGTGATAATCATTTAAAGACGTATGTAAATCAAATTATTATGCTGCATCAGTTCAGTCGCTCAGTCGTGTCCGACTCTTTGCGACCCCATGAATTGCAGCACGCCAGGCCTCCCTGTCCATCACCAACTTCCGGAGATCACTCAGACTCACGTCCATCGAGTTAGTGATGCCATCCAGCCATCTCATCCTCTGTCCTCCCCTTCTCCTCCTGCCCCCAATCCCTCCCAGTATCAGTCTTTTCCAATGACTCAACTCTTCGCATGGAGTGGCCAAAGTACTGGAGTTTCAGCTTTAGCATCATTCCTTCCGAAGAAATCCCAGGGTTGATCTCCTTTAGAATGGACTGGTTGGATCTCCTTGCAGTCCAAGCATACCTTAAGCTTATTCAGTGCTATAGGTTAATTACCTCTCAATAAAACTAGAAGAAAATAAAATATTCAGGTCACCTGGATTTCTCCCTGCTTATTATTCCAGACTATTTTTCCTTTTATTTTCCTTAGTAACATGCGAGCTGGAGACTTTACTGAATGCAATAATAGTATCAGAGCATGACTGTCATTGTTTTACAGCTACTGATTCTTTAATTTTTTAAAATTAGAATGAATTGGGTCAAACTAGTTGCCAGTTTATTTTTTAAAGAAATTAGGTACTCATTAAGTCAGTTACTACATTATTGAAAGGAAATTCAGATTGTAGTTTTTATATACCATTGCAAGTTAATTTTTAGTGGTGACCTGAAAAAGCTTTGATTATTTTTTAGAAAATGTGTTGGGGTTATGATGTTCTGGTCTGAGAGCTCTAGATAATATATAACTTTAATTCCCTTTAAATTCTTTTTTTCAGTTCTTGCTTAAAATATTNATTCAGGAAAGCAGGTTATAGCTGAAACAAGTGGCAGCTCCAATGACACGTTTTAGCATATGTCAGTTTCAGGACATCAGGCAACTGCACAGTGTTGTGATACCAACACCATCCTATTCACTGGACTGTTAAAGGCGGGAGGAAAGTTTCAGCAACCCTGACTTTGTTTAGTTACAGGAAGTTTAGTGAACTTCAGTTCACGTTAAGGCCTGTTAACAGCAGGGAGAATCTGGTTTTCTGCTACTGAAAATTGAGGAAGCCTGGTGACATCCAGATCCAGGCCAAACAATTGTGATCTTCCTTATCCACGATCCTACAGGGTGAATATGGTGAAGCTTTTCAACTCATAGTGTCTTCTCCTCCTCCTCCATCTCTGATTTGTAACAGGGAGAGGAGAAAGGAAAAATAAGAGTAGAAGCCACCAGAAATTACCATTTTAATTTAGCATTAGCAGGAATTTGTAAACCACCATGGAGCAGATAAAGCTAAGAACTACTAACTACAAACCCAACCAAACCATAACCTCTGTGACTGCTTAATGAAGGCCTTGATTAGAAACACAGAAGCTAGGAGCCTTAACTGGAAACCAGGGAGCAATAATGTATTCAGAAAGAAAGGTTAATATGGTCTTATACACAAAATGGGAGAAGGCAATGGCACCCCACTCCAGTACCCTTGCCTGGAAAATCCCACGGACGGAGGAGCCTGGTGGGCTGCAGTCCATGGAGTTGCTAACAGTCGGACACGACTGAGCAACTTCACTTTCACTTTTCACTTTCATGCATTGGAGAAGGAAATGGAAACCCACTCCAGTGTTCTTGCCTGGAGAATCTCAGGGACAGGGGAGCCTGGTGGGCTGCCGTCTAGCACCAGCAGCACACAAAATAACCATTCTGAAAAGAAAAGAGAGAANGGACACGACTGAGCAACTTCACTTTCACTTTTCACTTTCATGCATTGGAGAAGGAAATGGAAACCCACTCCAGTGTTCTTGCCTGGAGAATCTCAGGGACAGGGGAGCCTGGTGGGCTGCCGTCTAGCACCAGCAGCACACAAAATAACCATTCTGAAAAGAAAAGAGAGAAAAAAAAAAAGAGAGGCAATCAAGTGTAGGAGTTAGTATAGATACAGTGATTTGAAAACTGGCTGTAAAGTCGTGACACTGAATTATTATTCTGAAGTTAGGGAATGAACACACTAGAATAAAGACCTAACATTTAGAAACACCTGTTTTAGTTTCACATGATTTTATACAGATATAAGTAGATTTCTGTTTTATTTTTTTCTTCTTCTAAATGTAGCTTGTTGTCTAGAACTGCATGAGTCACTGAACAATCTTCCTCTGGGTATCAGGTTTCAAGGTGCATAATCAGCTCATAGTACCTATTTTGCATATTTATTTGATTCCAAAGGCATTGCCATATTCAAAAAGCAAGTTAAAGTGCCCCTGGCTATACCTTAGAGAATCACCATGGGAATTACAGATACCATTTTCTTCTTCAGGACTTACCAATTTTGTCTCTGACATAAAATGACGCAAAATGGCCCAAATAGTCAGTGGAGCAGTCTCTCACATTACCTAGACACAACTGTTTCCTCATACTTAATTGTTTTGGTTTCCAAAGGTTTCTTTCATTTGGAAAATAGCATACAGTCTCACTTTTTCTGGTGACAAAGTAAATACTAAGGACATTATGCATTTTATTGAGCCAACACTTTATATTATATTGTCTAATAGGGCAGCAGCTAGTCACATATCATGCAAATTTCACTAAAATAAATAAATGAAAAATTCAGTTCCTTGGTTGAACTAGCCATGTTTTAAGTCCCCCAAAGCTATGTGTGGCTAGCAGTGTTTAGGGGCACATAGACATGAAGCATTTCCACGACTGCAAAAACTTCTATTGGACAGTGCTCTATAGCAAGTCAAAATAGTTCACAGAACTACAGCTGTAGAAAAGAAATAATTCCAAAAAATAGAAAAGCATGCTTCTAGTCATTACTTTCAAAGATTTTTTTAAGCAATAAGTATTCTTTAAGGAGTATATTCCCCATATTAACTGTGTAGCTTCTCTGTTTTATATACTTATGGTCCAAAGATAAAACCTCAAGTAATCAATTCGTGTAAAATGACACATTCACTACAGCTTTAAAGAAACGTTTCAGTTCAATGCAGTAGCAAAAGCTCAGACTCTTCAGCCAGATTATTCTAAAGTGTAGTGTTTTTATAATAATACTATTAAATTACCTATACCGTGTGCATAAAATAGATGGAGCTATTTATTAATCACACGATTGATACTATGGAAAAATCAAATATGTACTAAATTATTGCTGGAGTATTTCATTTTTTTAAAATAACAGTGCTAAATTGGTAGCAGATGTCCCAAAAAACTAATTCTTCCAATGTGTTTTTATACAGAAGAAGCCAAAGATAAACTAGTCAGTTTGATCTCTAAGAATTAAGAGTTTTCAGTATCATTGACAATAGTATTAACAGTAATATATCTACTAAATCCTGGTCTCATGAATGATTTCAGTAAGTGCAATTTTTATTAGTTAAAGTTAGTAGGTCTGATTAGAAGAAATTCTGTGGAACTACATCTAATATCTTTTAATAACCTATAATGGAAAGGTATCTGAAAATATATACATCTGAATCACTTTGCTGAATACTTGAAACTAACAGAGTATTGTATAAATCAATTATACTTCACTTTAAAAAACCCTGTACATAAGACTCTATGTTTACATATATATCTATACATAAAATCAGAGTTTTCACAAACACTGTTCAAAGAAAATGCTCTTTCTTTGAACATGTATGGTAGCATTTCAAGCAAAGCTTAGCCTAAATGTATGAGGAGTTAATCTGATGCCTGTAATTTAGCACCTTTGTACTGTGGTAGTGAAAAGGGACAGACCGCTTAGTGGTTTCAGATGTTACCCTTTAATGAACCAGGATGGGTTTCCTTAGCATGACACCAGTTTATCTAGTTTATTAGCTTTGTAGTTTAAAAATTTATTATTCTTTTGTGCCTGCAAGCATTTTCATGACTTCTTCCTTTTGAAAAATGTTCCATTTGTTATGCTATGTAGGTAATAGTCCATTAAATAACCACTTAATTGCTAGAATTAGCTCCTTCAATCACGAGTCAATTTCTTTCAAATGTATTTCTTTAAGGAAATTAAAAGATCTAACCTGCAGGCCCTATGTCAGTTTTCATTAGAATCTCTTAGCAATTAATTAATAAATACTTAATAGCACTCAGCTGTTGAGAAGAGAAGAGGGTTCTACTTCAACTGCCTTTCAGTATGAAACCAGCTTTAGCATTTTTTATAAAATGTACTCCCATTTACTAGATATCATTTCTCTTTCAAATAGCTATTTTTAAGTCATCAATTAATAAACATGTATTTTTGAGCCAGCCAGAAATAAATTTTTAATAATATAAAACAAGTATTTATTTTCTGTGAATCCCAATGTGTGGCCATGCCACACAAATTATCTGCTAGTTATATAGCAGTCTTGTGAGAAGTCTCAGACTCACTTCTATGCTCATAACCCCAGTCTAATGTGTTTGTTTCTGCCTGAATTGTTTTTTTTTTTTTATTTTTTTTATTTACCATGTGTGGCCTGCCTGGACTACAGCTAATTGAAATGGACATGGGAAATAAAGCAATCATCCTTCAATAAGGCTGGGAGGGAGACTCTGACCCACGTGTACCTACGTCTCCTTCTTCCCTTGCTATCTTTCCAACAAACCCTCTATTTACTGAGGCAAACAGAATTTATTCTTACAACCTGAAGACAACACATGGGTTAAACACAAGCCCATTGTATATAAGTATTTTCATCAATTAAAATTGCCTTATTATAACTATGTGTGGTGATGGATATTAACAGCACATTATGGTGATCATTTCATAATTCATACATACAGGGATCTAATCATTATGTTTTACCCTATACTTGAAACTAATATTATAATGTTATGTCAATTGTATTGCAATTAATATTTTAATTGCTTCAGTTAATGATGAAGAAAATTGAGTAGAAGCAAAGGTGTAAAGTGTTAACTTCTTGAAAATATAACAATGATACAAGTTGGTTTATGATACAGAATGTAATGATGCAAACTGCTTTCTCATTGGATTCAGGCATAATTCAGCAAAGCGTAAAATGAAAGGTGAAGAGATTATAGTTGTCTCTACATAAGTCCATTTCTAATTGTGTCTATAGATTAATATGCACACTGAGCCCATTACATATTTTATCTAATAAAAAGTAGTACCAAAATGTGCTCATTAATACAGAAGTATAATAAAAGAGAAGGGAATTTTCTTTATTCACAATCTTGTATAGTTTCTGGAAGAAAAAAATTATTATTGCATCTTTAGATCTCTCCTCAAACAACTTTGACAACTTTACCCAATTGGCTTTTTTCTGATTTCAATTCAGTTCATGGAGGAAATACCAACAGTAATTTCTTGATTAGTTCAAAATATAGACTGACTTTATCACAATAGAGGAGGCATCAGTCCATTTGTCTCAAACGTCTGTGTATAATTGCTGATCTAACTCCCTGTCTGTGTTTGGAGAGCACAAAATCGCCTTGAACCCTCAATACATGTGTTTTTTTTCACCCCAATAAAAATAGTTGAACTCTTCACTTAGGCACCTTAGAAAACAGTAATGACCTTAGATAAAATCATTCCTCACACTTCCGTAATTACTTTGAGGTCTAGGTGCAGAAAGGGAAAAAAGGTTTAGTGTTAAATATTGGAAGACTTCCGCAGTTTTATATGTAACATCAGAAAAAAAAGGAACTCCTACATGAAGCCATTCTCATGGTTTTCATTATCACATAGAGTTAATAAAAAACAGTGCAACCTCAGGCAAATATCACCCTGGGATGAAAGTATTAAAGAGGAATAAAACATCTTAGTCACTTGGATACTAGTTAACTTGAGAAAGCCCAAGGCAATACAAAATTTGACATATTTCTCCCTGAAATTCTTCCTCCTAAATATCGATGAATGCAGATCTGATAAAAAAAAATACATTGTACATTATTAAAATTTTGCCATAGCAAAAGCAAATTGGCAAGTACCTGTCCTCACTGTGTCCGTTGGTCACACGAGGAGTTTTAAATATATACCAGCATAATTTAATGCACAGAACATTTATTTTGTCATGAGGCAACATGCTGAAATGCTACAGTGCTATTGTTTAAAAACGTCAAGGGCTAAAGTACCGAATACAGTATGCAATCCAGATGGCAAATTCTCAAGGCACAGGACTGGAAAAGGAAAAAAATTTGAGTTGTTTGGGTTTCTCAGTCATGTAGCTTCCTAGCTTGCTTTTGCCTTTCAGCACTAGCAAGGATTTAACTGCAAAGAAAGCAATTAGTAGAGCTGAGAAATAGGATTTGTTACAGGATTGCTGCTCCTTTAAAAACATCCTTATTCCTGCTGAAATGGCCCGGGCTATTTAAGTTCTTGAGTTGCACTGATTAATAATGAATAGAGCATGTTAAAGCAGTTTTATTTACCTAAGTTTCTATTGCATGCAAACTAGTACACACATATATTATTTACCCCCTATATATCTTTCTGCTATCTAAATTTCACAGGATAAGAAATAACCAGTAAAGTAATTTGCAAAATGTGTTTATATGTCATGTGTAACTGATAAAATAACTGGTTAGAGTATAGGCAAATATCAAGAAAGCAAATGCAATTTCCCTAATTAAAATGTTAGACATGTAACCATGCCAAATAGCATTTTAATCAAATAAACCCAGACCTTATTATTAAAGACAAGTACTTCAATTGCAGAATTTTAAATAACTTAATTGTATATGGAAAATGTGGCTTGAAAATATAAACACAATTAAGACAATTTGTTTTAGTCTCTTTGGTCAGCTTACTTAGGAGGATAAAAGCCTTGCATGTATTTGAGATTAGATATTAATTTGTGATTCTTTGTCACAATATTCCATTAAGTGTTCTTGATTGTTCTTGAACAATAAACAATGTCTTTCTTCCAATTTTTTTGAAAGTTTTATTTATGTTAATTCAAAATGTCTTTAGGAGTTGCCAAAATCTTCAGTAGCCATGAGACATTTAACACAATATTACATAGTCCACCTATTTGTTCTAAATAACTCAAATGAAGCAGCAGTTTTCCAGTAGCTTCCAGCATCACTTTACTTTTTTTGAACCAGGGTTTATAGTAACAAAATATAAATTGGATAACAGTTATTAATGGTACAAAAGCAACATTGAGGTGAGCTTCCTGGTAATATTATGTAGTATTATGTCAGTAACATGAAAGATGCTGTGTTGTTTTGGTTTGGAACTTTTCTGGGTTTTCAATCAGGCTCAGCAGATTTGAGTAAGCAATCCTTGTAGGCAGCCATTACGGTTTTATTTGTTTGGCTGTTGTTTTGTTTTGTTTCTCATTTTTGAACATCAAGGCACATACAAACATTAGGCTCAAGCCTAAAGCCCTAAAACAAGCCATTCTTTTGCTGGTGAAATTCTAATCTCATTTTATTACATTGTCAATGAGCTGCAGAGATTCATCTTGTCTTGTTAACATGATAGCAGACAGATGAGAAGAAATAAAAAGTACTGGCCTGTGAAAGCCAAATCAAAGAGCCAGATTGAAGGGATTCTCGAGTTACTCAGGTGAGGCCCTCAGCCCCTAGCTAGTGACCCAGCTAATGGTCAGAATGCCGAAGGTTCCGTTTGGATGATCCAAACTTTCAGACATGGTATTCAAATGTCTGCATAAATGGCTGAGAATTTGCCTGTTCTTTGTAAGCTTACTATACAATAAACAAAAGACAGGCATTTGATACTAACTAAACATAGAGAAGGAACAGACAATAATACTGGATGAATGTGTTCAAGACAACACAAATCTTTAAGTGGCACAGGAAGAACTTCAAGGTCCTACATTTCTTAAGCACGGATTTTTCATTGTCGTTGGTTGTAAACCTAGTGCCATTTTCCAAAAATTAAACTCATTTATCATTAGAAATATCTAATGATACAAATTACCTGAAAATGTGATAATTCTTTCATATAGAAAACCCTCAATAAATAGAAAATTGCAGCTTTTAATAGCAGCTAAAGGGTTCACAAGAAAGGATACTTTACAACATTCTTTTAAGAAATAATTCAATGTTGTTAAAATAATAGCATTGTGTCTAAGAGCATTTGAGTTCTACAGACTAATAACTGCATACTGGACACTGAGGCTTGTTTTGCCAACTGTCAGTCAAATAAATGCACCTTAGTTTTTAAATTGAATTATGAAAACAAATTTCATCTGTTGCTTTTTTCCTCTTATTTTCTTTAACATGCAACTTTATAATTTCCTTTATTTGAAAGATTTTTGACTTTTCATGGCAATTTTACTCTGAAATTTTATCATAATAATTACTCATAAAATTTCAGTATTTAAACTTATTTTGTATGCCTATTTACAAGTTTAGAAGAAGAAAGTCAGCTTTCTGAAACAAAGCAAAGTCCTAACTGGTAGTGGCATCTAGCCTCACAAATAAAAAGTTGTTCAACTGCTAATACTTTGCAAAATGTTGGGAAATTTATTAAATCAGTTAATAAATTATCTCCTTGATCCATTTTCCAAGAGAAAATAAGTAGGCATGACCAATTAGTAGAAATACAGACCAAACCTAGAGATAATATATCATAGTGGGGTGCCATTGCCTTCTCCAATAATACAAATGATAGCATTCCTTAGAAGATCCAGTTGAGAAGGCGAGATATGATGTCTGGTTTACTAGCTATCACACCATAACTTTTTCCTCCAATTTAAGAAAACACATTGGAATTTAAATGAATATAAATAATGTTAGTGTACTGAAATACTATGTCCTAATTTACAAAATAAAAAGCAATTCATTCATAATCTTCAGTATCTTATTATGGGTAACAACTTGTGAGACATAACAGATGATTCAGGAACTGCTAATGTTTTGGGTAATAAATTTAGAACTTTGGGATATAATATGTTAAGATGGATGTTCACAAATTCAATCCAGGATGGAACTGGGAACAGTTATTCCAATCATCTCTGTTAAGATGCTTTTTACTGGTGAAAAACTGGAAGAAGAAAGTAGATGACTCATGGCAGGTACATTTCTTTCACAATTCAGGTGGACTCAGATGTGAGATGCTATAAACTTAATTGGGACACGGGTCAGACTTTAGAGCTTGCTCCCATGGGAGTGGTATATAAGAACTGGAGGCTAACTTGAGCATGTTTCAGGCCAGTGCCCAGGAATTCAACATCTATTGAGTGGAACTCCTGAGGCAAATGGTCAGCTAGTCTGGAATGGGTAGCTTTTCAGATCTCTTATTTTGAGGTTTAGATTTAAAAAGAAACTACAAATACCTACCATGAAACTAAACTGTGAATCCAGTTAAATGCACTGAACAATAAATACTATATCTGAAGACAACCCATACTCTAGCAAAAGTAATCTTAGAATCTCATCTACTAGGAGACAGCATAGCATGATGGTCAGAAACATCATTCTGGAGGCTCAGTGCCTCATCACTTGTTAGTTATGTGATGTTGGGCAAATTAGACCATTTGTCTGAGATCCAATTTTCTCATCTGTAAAGTGGATGATAGGTATAATGTCCAGGACTAACCTAGGATGATGATGAATATGGGATCCATGAAAATCACTCAGCACATTTCCGGTCATTGTTACTACTATTGTTTTATTACTACTCCTTTCTTCTCTGGTTAGACTTATCTCAAGAACTGAATGGTTCTGGGTCTTTAGGTGTAGCATTTCAGCTCCATTTAAACACGACTAGGGAATTCAGTAACTCACCCCTGATACATAAACAAATACTCCCTGACGTAATGAAACTGAATAAGAGAGCACTGATATAATAAATACTGCAATATTTATCATTGATGGATAAAGTGACAGTATTATAACTTATTTTTATGTAATATCCTTACCTACTAACAGATTTAAATGTGATTAATCTATTTATTTCCCAACAAAGGTCCATCTAGTCAAGGCTATGGTTCTTCCAGTGGTCATGTATGGATGTGAGAGTTGGACTGTGAAGAAAGCTGAACACTGAAAAATCGATGCTTTTGAACCATGGTGTTGGAGAAGACTCTTGAGAGTCCCTGGGACTGCAAGGAGATCCAACCAGTCCATTCTGAAGGAGATCGGTCCTGGGTGTTCATTGGAGGGACTGATGCTGAAGCTGAAACTCCAATATTTTGGCCACCTCATGTGAAGAGTTGACTCATTGGAACAGACTCTGATGCTGGGAGGGATTGGGGACAGGAGGAGAAGGGGACGACTGAGGATGAGATGGCTGGATGGCATCACTGACTCGATGGACGTGAGTTTGAGTGAACTCTAGGAGTTGGTGATGGACAGGGAGGCCTGGTGTGCTGTGATTGATTCATGGGGTCGCAAAAAGTTGGACACAACTGAGCAACTGAACTGAATCTATTTATTTAATTGCTCCTCCAAACTACATATTCTAATTTAACACAAGAAAACATTAGATGTCATGAATAATGTTTGTCACTAATTTTATTTTTCCCCTGAAATAAAGGTTTTAATGTTATAAAAATGAAATGCACTTCAAATGTGCAATCCAAGCTTACGTTAGTGTCAAGTAAGAACTACCTCTGTTATTACAACTATCACTCTTCTTTCTTTTTATCTTTATTCAAAATACAAGTTATGGATAATTGGAAAGAAGTTTGGTGACATTATATAAAGAAGTTTTCAATTCTCAACTTCTAAGCGAGAATAAGCACTCACGCATCATAAAAGGCAAAGGAATTCTTCCTTGGATGATAGTGTAGGAGCTTAACTTTCTTCTTTTGCCTCTTTGGTTGCCTTTTTTTTCTCCTCCAGATGTTCAAGCATATGAAATATTAATGTGTGTGTGTGTGTATGTGTGTGTGTGTGCACACTGAGTTGTATCTGACTCTTTGCAACACCATAGACTTTAGCTCACCAGGTTCCTCTGTCCATGGAATTCTGCAGGCAAGATTACTGGAGTGGGTTGCCATTTCCTATTCCAGTGAAATATTAATGAAAATACTTTATTTACAAGCGAGGGTAGTTCTGGTTTATTACACATATACACGAGTCTGATTTTCAGTGGCCAAAATAACGAATTTTGGAGACTATGGGTGATGTTTTTTCTGACCTTCAACTTTAGACTGAATGAGTAACCACTCAAAGTCTTGGGGCCCTGAGAATGGAAGGAAGAGGCCCCACCAGCATTTATTCAAGAGTATGAGAAGCCTCCTTGATCCCAGTGCTGCCCTTCTGCAATGGTAGCTCCATAAATGGGACAGAAACAACAAGAGAGTGCATTTCACCTTAAAAACTGGCAGTCATTTGAAATATGAGGGGTTTTTTGTTTTGTTTTTCTGTGTTCTTATAGGACAGGCATGAGGGTAAGCACTTTCAGTTGGAAGTGATATCCTTCAAAACTGATGTATTTAGCTTCGTAAAGTTCCACTTGCCTTTTAGTCTCAGTCTCCCTCCTCCAACTCCCCTGATGATAAGACATTCATTTCCAGGTGAGTCCTCTGTTTGAATAAAATTTTGGAAAGTTTAGACACCTTTCATCTAACAGCAAGAAAACTCAAGGGTGTAAGCCTACCATGTTATCTATATAATCAAATATGACTTGGTCACTTTCCTACTATCAAGAGTCAAGATGGAATAAAGTGAGCATTGGTGTTAACTCAAGTTTTAAAACCATTTTGACTGATTTCTTAATGATTCTGAATCTCTTTTAGCAATTCTGGGGGTCTGCAGAGGCATTAGGTTTCAGAGAACATCAGTGATACAGAAATGCATGGCTTAGGTGACTGTCCCAATAATTCATGTGGTTTACATAATTCTCAGTTACTTTTTAAGAAATTTCTCTAGGATTAAGGGTTAGCTATTTGTCTAGGATTAAGGAAGGGTTAGCTGAATCTGAACTTGCTTGTTCATGACTCTTTCTTCTCTAAGCTTTATAAGCAGACTTCCAATTAACATTTGATGATAAATGAGTTATTTCCTCCCTCCCTGACACACTTTGACATGCAACTTTGCAGTTGCTCCCGCTGAAAAAATATTGCTCAGATAAATTAGACAATGTTTACAATTATGTTATAATCATTTTCTGTATCAATATTGATGAGAAGTATATATTATATACTTTTCTAGTTTGATCTGGTTGTCTTTTTATGTAATGCTATCATCAATGAACATTACACATTCATAAACAATATTACTAAGTTACCTATTAGTAGTGTTGGTCACTCAGTCGAGTCTGGCTCTTTGCAGCCCAACAGACTGAAGCCTGCCAGGGTCCTCCATCCATGGGATTCTCCAGGCAAGAAACCTGGAGTGGGTTGCCATTCTCTTCTCCAGAGGATCTTCCTCACCCAGGGATCAAACCCGGGTCTCCTGTATGGCAGGCAGATTCTTTACCATCTGAGCGAAAGGAAGATATCTATTATAGGCTTTTAATTAATTAACTCAATTTTAGAATTATGTCATTGGAGTAATATATGACATTTTGGTTTATATAAAAAAGGTAGCATCAGATAGGAATTTCATCCAAACACTTAAGTTTTAAGGAAAATTAAGAAACTTAAATCAAATAAGAAACCAGAGTAATTCTTAAGGAAAACTGATGATTTATTGGTAATTCAGTTTTATATGATACAAGACTTAAGAGACACAATTTCACTATCTCATAAGTATTTTAAAAAATTATAATCCTTATGATTTGCTAAAGTTTATTAAACAAACTTTCACTGTAAACTTACTATTTGTGCTAGATACTTTGTATTACATATTTTTAACTTATTAATGTTTTGAATAGATATTAATCTTTTAATATTATTTATTAAATCATTAATTATAGAGATATTTCTTATAGGGTAGTTTATGAATAATTAGAAAGAAAACAAATATTACTTCTTGGTTCCAGGTCACATGTACTCTTTCCTGGACTCCTATTTTAAACCTACTAAATATTTTGTGAGCCTGCAATCTCATAATTTTCTGATAAATGCTCCATATTACAAACAGAACTGTATTTATAAAAGAAAATTTCTAAGCAACAATGTTAGTTTTTAGTCATTTCAGGCCTAAATTTAAAAACCCTTCCCCACTTGTCTAAGGAATAAAGTTGTAATGTTTGACTTTTTAATTAAAAAGAAAAGTTTTATTTCATTCCATTTAACTTTCCAGTTTCATACTTTTTCACTTGGCCCTCAGCGAGGTATTCAAATGACAGTTGGGAAAATTTCAAAAAGGAGCAAAACAAGCTTGAGGGCAGTAGCTGAATGTCTTCTGATATTCCATATGATGGTACAGAAAAACATCAATGAAATTTTTGGCTGACTCAATATGTCATTAATTAAATGAGAGATATTAGGTTGGGGCTTCCCTAGTGGCTCAGTAGTAATATATTAGGTTGGGGCTTTCCTGGTGTCTCTGCCTATTCAGGAGATGCAGGCTCTATCTCTGGGTCAGGAAGATCTCCTGGAGGAGGGCAACCCACTCCAGTATTCCTAGCTGGAAATTCCATGGATGAAGGAACCTGGAGGACTACAGTCCATGGGGTCACAAAGAGTCAGACATGACTAAACAACACATCAGGTTAGAGGGAATTTCTAGTGATAGTAATATTTCATTGCCAACTCTGTTTCAAGTTATTTGAAAAATGATGTTATAATATAAAACAGGAAATTTTTAGTGAGCATAATGAGTAATTAAAAGATAAATGTCAACTTTTTAAAAAGGATATAATCTAAGAGTGAGTGAGTGAAGTTGCTCAGTCATGTCCAACTCTTTGTGACCCCATGGACTGTAGCCTACCAGGTTCCTCCATCCATGGAATATTCCAGGCAAGAATACTGGAGTGGGTCGCCATTTCCTTCTCCAGGAGATCTTCCCAACCCAGTGATTGAACCCGGGTCTCCCATTGTAGACTGGGTCTCTGCATTGTAGGCAGATGCTTTACCATCTGAGCCACCAGGGGAATCTAAGAGTAATGAATATATAAAATTTTATAGATAAAAACACCAAGTTTACAAAAATAGAGTGCGGGAAAAGCTAACAGTGCACAGTTGAATAAAGTTTAGTTGTTTTACTTAACATTAACTGTTTTTGTTATGTTATGTTATGTTATGTTAACTTTTATGTCAAACACTTATCAAGCATGCCTATAACTAGATCTTGAAGTAAAACATAGAGTAAGTTATGTCTCATGCTCAAGAAGCTTGAAGTCTTGAGAGCAAATACAAAATGTAACATAATTTCTTAATAACTTTTAATGGCTTACAGTAAAAATATATAATGTCAAATTTTTTGAGTTATTTCATGAGCCTCACATGAAGAATAATGCAGATAAAGTCAAATCAGAGAAGTACAACCAAGATTATAAGAATTAAAATTAGATCATATGAAGAACTGAGCATGCCTAGTTTACAAAAGTAAAACTGGATGGGATCCTAAGGATAGATAATTATGATGATAATAATATGATAAAATAAAATCCTTGACTCTAATTAGATATTACTTATATATTAGGCAGTCTAGTGCATCAAAATTATGTAATTCTAATTTAGAGATTTGTTTTATTATTTTTAGCGCTCTTTTATAGATGAAGAAATGAGGTCTAGCACATAGAATAATCTGCCCAAGGTCACAGAGTGATGCATTGAAACTTTAAATTCAGGTCTGTTTAGCATTTGAGTTACTAACCTTGATACTGCTTGTTGTGGATCAAATGATATCAAAGGAAAATGTACGAAAGTATCTTGAACTGTTGTTGTTTAGTCACTAAGTCATGTCGAACTCTTCTGCAGCCTCATGGAATGTAGCCTGCCAGGTTCCTCTGCCCATGGGTTTCTCAAGCAAGACTCCTGGGGTGGGTTGCCACTTCCTCTTGCAGTGGATCTTCCTGATCCAGTGGTTGAATTGAACCTGTGTCTCCTCCGCAGGCAGAGTCTTTCCCACTGAGCCACCAGGGAAGTCCAGGCACTAGGTGGGTATCTACAAATTCTGAAAACATTTTACTTTCCATCAATCATAGTGTTTTGAAAACACAATTTAAATGTATTTGTATAACATATGTTTCTATTGTATAAATAGATTTTAGTTTGGAGAAAGCAATTTTAGTTACCTCTGTCTTTTTTAGAAGCAAAGTCACATACAAATCATTTCAGGAAAAGATTTCTAAGGAAGATTTGTGGTTCTCCTTTCCCATTGTTGGATGCTCTTACAGACATAGTCTTACTACCAAAAATGTTTTTCACCATACATTTCAGAATAAAATTATACATATTTTATTTAAAACTTTCATTATGTTGTTTCAAAAGATTGATTTTGAGCTCTGTAGTCATTCTATGGGCAGAGGAGCCTGGTAGGTTGCAGTCCATGGGGTTGCTAAGAGTCAGACACGACTGAGTGACTTCACTTTCACTTTTCACTTTCATGCATTGGAGAAGGAAATGGCAACCCACTCCAGTGTTCTTGCCTGGAGAATCCCAGGGACGGAGAAGCCTGGTGGGCTGCCGTCTATGGGGTTGCACAGAGTCAGACACAACTGAAACAACTTAGCAGCAGCAGCAGCAACAGTCATTAAAGATGGCATCAGTTTATATTCTGTTGAATTCTATTTTATTTTTTGAAATGTTTGCTAGTTATGTTTTGGAGTATTAGTTTAGCATCTAATTCAACTTTTAAGCTGCATATCAATGTTTTACTTTGCTTCTAAATAGTGAAAAATAATCTATTTAGTATATATTATTATGATTACTTCTGTTCTAGCTTTCTTATTTCCCATATTCTTGGCCCATTGTAGAGAAGCATTAGTCCATTAATGATATATACAGATGGCATCCATCTGGTATCCATCTTTAACTCTAAAAATGGAGGCATAAGGATACTCTGAAACACTAGACTTCAAAATCAGATGTGAGCTAGCAGCTCAAACAAAGTTATTTGATCCATTCTGATTTTTTCCATAGTATTCAACTTATATTACAAACAAAATTAGAATTCTTTTTCCTGAAAATAAGAGTTTTATCTTTAAATTCACCACTTAATCCTACTCCAAGACTACTAGCAAATATCAAAATTTATTGATATCAACAAATTTTCCACTTATGGTTTATCTCAAAAATTTCCTGGTAATCACCAGTATTTGGAACATTTTCCAAAGTTTTCTTCATAGTGTATTAGTTCTTTGGAAAAATTCAAGTACCTCAGATAGGAGTGTAGCTAAATAAAATAGGATAATCACAGCTTCACAAAATCTTATCCTGCATTGAGTCCTAAAGGGGAAAAATGATCATGTTTCTCATCAGGGTCATCAGCAAACATAATTATCATTTAAATTCTATTTGTTTTATTTTCCTGAGATAAAATGTACCATGATAATGCCTTTCAGGGAGATTGTGAAGATATAAAGAAAGTTTCAAAAGCATTTTAGGTGTTCCCAGAGGAAGTGTTAACATAAATACAAAGATACATAATACATTTAAAAAGAAAATAGGTTATTTTCTTTAATAAGTTTAATAAGAAAATACATTAATATGTTATTTTCACAAAGAAAATAAAAAACAAGAATAAATTCTTGAAATAAATGCATTCATGAAAACAATATACAAGAAGGAGAATATCAATAGCAATAATAAATTTCATAAGCTTACTAGTGATGCTTTGAATAAATATCTAAAGGGAAAAAATTCTCTATACTGTTGCCAATGTAATTAATTGTGTCAATGTAATGTAATTTTTAATTGTTAGATTTTTATACATATTTTCTCATATACATGTACTGGTTTCTCTCNGAGAATATCAATAGCAATAATAAATTTCATAAGCTTACTAGTGATGCTTTGAATAAATATCTAAAGGGAAAAAATTCTCTATACTGTTGCCAATGTAATTAATTGTGTCAATGTAATGTAATTTTTAATTGTTAGATTTTTATACATATTTTCTCATATACATGTACTGGTTTCTCTCAACAATTTTGCTACATTTAGAAACTTTCCTGTATGTATGCATGTGTGCACTTTAGTTCTTCAATTTCAAAAAAGTTATTTTTTATACAATATTCCCATATCTAAAAAATATATAAAGGCATAATGTTTCTAGTTCTTTATCATGTGTTTGTCATAGTGTATGATAGAAATAAATAAGTTAAGCCCAAAGCATTTGCTAAAGAAGAAACAAAATAAAATGGAAATCTGTTTATTTTTCTCACCTGAGTCTAAAAGTTACTTTGGAGAGACAATGATTAGGTCTAACTTATACCCTTTATATGTATATACTTTATATATATATATACTGGACATGGAACAACAGACTGGTTCCAAATAGGAAAGGGAGTATGNTGTCCAGTTCTAACCGTTGCTTCCTGACCTGCATACAGATTTCTCAAGAGGCAGGTCAGGTGGTCTGGACTTACAGACATGAAAATAAGCTTATGGTTACCATAGGGCAGGGGAGAGACGGGATAATTTAGGAGTTTGTGATTAGCAGATACAAATAGCAATATATATGAAAGAGATAGTTTTCCTTCCTCTGAACTTTTTTGGAACACTTTCAGAAGGATATGTGCTAGCTCTTCCTTAAATGTTTGACAGAATTTTCCTGTGAAGCCATCAGTTCTCAGACTTATTTTCTTTTGCCTTTTTTTTTTTAATACAGAAAGATAAGTATTAAAAAAACACAACAAACAAGTTCCAGGTGAGATATCAATAATCTCAGATAGGCAGATGACACCACTCTTGTGGCACAAAGTGATGGGGAACTACAGAGCCTCTTGATGAAGATGAAAGAGAAGAATGAAAAAGCTTGCTAAAAACTCAACATTCAAAAAAGCAAGATTACAGTATCCAGTTCCATCACTTCATGGCAAATAGATGGGGAAATAATGAAAAAAATGACAGACTTTCTTTTCTTGCACTCCAAAATCACTGTGGAAGGTGACTGCAGCCATGAAATTAAGATACTTGCTCTTTGGAATAAAAGCTATGACCAACACAGACAGCATATTAAAAAACAGAGTCATTACTTTGCTTCCAAAAGTCCATATATCCAAAACTATGGTTTTCCCAATAGTCATGTACGGATGTGACAGCTGGACCACACAGAAGGCTGAGTGCTGAAGAACTGATGCCTTCTAACTGTGGTGNCTATGACCAACACAGACAGCATATTAAAAAACAGAGTCATTACTTTGCTTCCAAAAGTCCATATATCCAAAACTATGGTTTTCCCAATAGTCATGTACGGATGTGACAGCTGGACCACACAGAAGGCTGAGTGCTGAAGAACTGATGCCTTCTAACTGTGGTGCTGGAGAATACTCTTGAGAGTCCCTTGGACTGCAAAGAGATTGGACCAATCAATCCTGAAGGAAATCAACCCTGAATATTCATTGGAAGGACTGATGCTGAAGCTGAAGCTCCAATACTTTGGCCCCCTGATGTGAAGAGTCAACTCATTGCAAAGACCCTGATGCTGGGAACGTTTGAAGGCAGGAGAAGAAGAGGACAACAGAGGATGAGATGGTTGGATGGCATCACCGACTCAATGGACACGAGTCTGTGCAAACTGCAGGAGATGAAGCACAGGGAAGCCTGGCGTGCTGCAGTCCACAGGGCTGCAAAGAGTTGGACGCGACTGAGCAGCTCAACAACAATCTTGTTGAAACTGGTTTAACAAACTGTAGAGAAAGGAAATCTTCTGTCTCATTCTGTGAGGTCACTAATCACCCTGATACCAAAATCAGACAAAGATAGCATAAAAAGGGACACTATGGGGGAGTATGACTAATGAATATAAATTCAAAAATCATCAGCAAAGTCACTAATAAGCGCAGGCGGCTGCGAGCCGCCGGCTCACTAATAAGCGCAGGCAGCTGCGAGCCGCCAGCTCACTAAGCGCGGCTCAGACGAGCCACCCCACGTCCAAGAGACAGCGGCCGAGAGTCCCAGGCAGTGACGGCGCAGGAACGGCTGGGAGGAGCCACCCCACTTCCCACTCAGAGCGGCCGAGAGGAGCTACCCCACGTCGGAGGACAGAGACAGCGGCTGAGAGCCCTGGGCTGTGGCGGCGCAGGAACAGCTGAGAGGAGCCACCCCACTTCCGAGGTCAGGGGCAGCGGCAGAGAGTGTCAGGCTGGGACGGCGGGGGAACAGCTGAGAGGAGCCACACGTGTCCGAGGTCAGGGTCGGGGGCTGGGAAGAACCACCCTGAGCCCGAGGCCAGGGTCTGGGGCCGGAAGGACCACCCTACGTCTGAGGCCAGGGTCGGGGACTGGGAAGAGCCACTGATTGATTAGCACTCAGCACG
>SJYA01002586.1:745109-759536 GCA_006410615.1 Neotragus moschatus
AACAAAGCCAAAAGCTGGTTCTTTGAAAGGATAAATAAAATTGACAAACCACTAGCCAGACTCATCAAGAAACAAAGAGAGAAAAATCGAATCAATAAAATTAGAAATGAAAACGGAGAGATCACAACAGACAACACAGAAATACAAAGGATCATAAGAGACTACTATCAGCAATTATATGCCAATAAATTGGACAACGTGGAAGAAATGGACAAATTCTTAGACAAGTACAACTTTCCAAAACTGAACCAGGAAGAAATAGAAAATCTTAACAGACCCATTACAAGCATGGAAATTGAAACTGTAATCAAAAATATATATATATATATATATGTTTAAATGAAAAAAAAATAAATAAAATAAAAAAATAAAAAAGTAACTTTCTAAAAAAAAAAAAATCATCAGCAAAATACTAGCAATCTGAATGCAACAGTATACTGAAAAAGATCATGTACCATGATCAAGTGGGATTTATCTGAAGGATGCAAGGATTTCCCAGTACCTCCAAGTCAATCAATATGATACATGATATCAAAAACTGAAGAATGAAAACCATACCATCATCTCAATAGATGAAGAAAAAGCTAGTCACAAAATTTCACACTCATTTTTGATAAAAATTCTCCATAAAATAGTCATAGAGAACATACTTTAACATCTAAGATGGGGAACAAGACAAGGATGTTGACTCTCAGCACTGTTCCTCAACATAGTTTTAGAAGTCCTAGCTATAGCAATCAGGGAAGAAAAGGAAATAAATGGAATCCAAATTGGAAAAGAAGAAGTTAAAATGTCAGTGTTTGCAGATACCATGATACTACACATAGGGGATCCTAAAGACACTACCAGAAGACTGCTAGAGCTCATCAATGAATTTGGTAAAATTGTAGCTTAC
This sequence comes from Neotragus moschatus, assembly GCA_006410615.1. NCBI lineage: Eukaryota > Metazoa > Chordata > Mammalia > Artiodactyla > Bovidae > Neotragus > Neotragus moschatus. The sequence goes on from SJYA01002586.1 coordinate 746,005, forward strand.
AAAATTAATACACAGACATCTGTTGCATTTCTATACACTAACGACAAAAGGTCAGAAAGAGGATTTCAAGACACAATTCCATTTATCATCACATCAAAAAGAATAAAATATAGGAATAAATGTACCTAAGGAGGCAAAAGACCTATATTCCAATAACTATAAGAAATCAATGAAAGACAATGGAGAAGACACAAGCAGATGGAAAAATACACCATGTTCATGGATAGAAGAATCAATATTGTCAAAATGACTGTACTATCCAAAGCAGATTCAATGGAATTCCTTCTAAATTACCAGTGACATTTTTCTCAGAATTAGGGCCCCAAAATCTTAAAATCTGTATGGTGACACAAAATACCCTGAATAGCCAAAAAAATCTTGAGAAAGAAAAACAGAGCTGGAGAAATCTGACTCCCTGACTTCAAACTATACCACAAAGCTACAGCCACAAAAAAGTATGGAACTACACAAAAATAGAAATATAGGTCAGAGAAACAGGATAGAAAACCAAGAAATAAACTCATGCACCTATGGTCAACTAATCAATGATGAAGGAGCCAAGACTACACAATATTGGAAAGAAATTCTCTTCGTAAATTGTGCTGGGAAAGCTGGACATTACATGTAGAAAAATGAAATTAAGCCATTTTTTTAACACCGTACACAAAAGTAAGCTCAAAATGGAGTTAAGATCTATATGTGAGACTGCACACTATAAAATGCCTAGAAGAAAACGTAAGCAGAACATTCTGACAAAATTCAAAGCAATATGTTTTTTGAGCCATCCCCCAGAATAATGGAAATAAAAGAGAACATGAACAAAGGAGGCCTATTTAAACTCAAAAGGTTTTGCACAGACTCACAGGCTTAGAAAACAGACTGATGGTTGTCAGGGGGAAGGCTGGGGTGAATCGATAGAATTTGGTATGGACACATACACACTGCTATGTTTGAAACGGATAACAAACAAGGAACTGCTGTATAGTACACGGGACTCTGCTCAATTTTAAGGTGGCAGCCTGGATAGAGCAGAAGTTTCGGGGAGAAAGGAAACAAGTATATGTATGACTAGGTCACATTGCTATTCACCTGAAACTGTCACAACATTGTTAACTGGCTGTACCGCAATATAAAATAGAAAGTTTTTTAAACATGGGCAGAATTCCTAAATAGACATTTCCCCAAAGAAGACATATAGAGGACCAAAAGGCAGACGATAATATGCTCAGTGTCACTAATTATTAGAGAAACGCAGATCAAAACTATAATGAGATCCCACCGGACACCAGTCAGAATGGCCATCATCAAACAATCCAGAAACAACAGATGCTGGTGAGGGTGTGGAAAGAAGGTTACCCTCCTACACTGTTAGAGGGAAAGGAAACTGGTAGCATGAAGAACAGTATGGAAGTTCCTTAAAAAACAAAAAACAGGGCTTCCATATGACCCTACAATCCCACTCCTGGGCATATATCAAGAGAAAAGTATGGTTTGAAAGGATACATGCCCCCTAATCTTCACTGCAGCACTGTTTACAACAGCCAAGACAGGGAACCAACCTAAATATTCATCGACAGAGGAATGATAAAGAAGATGTGGTACATTTATATAATGGAATATCACTCAACCATTGAAAAGCATGAAGTAATGTCATCTTCAGCAATATGGATGGATCTAGAAATTATCATGCTGAGTGGAGTAAGTCAGGCAGAGAAGGCAAAGTATTGTACGGCGTCCCTTATATATGGAATCTAAAAGGAAATGATACAAGTGAACTTATTTACAAAACAGCAACAGACTCACAGACTTAGAGAACAGACATGATTTGTTGGCTGCCTTGGTGGTTGCCAAGGAGATGGATGAGGGGAAAGGATAGTTGGCATTTGGGCATTTGGGATGGACACGCACACTCTGCTATGTTTAAAATGGATAATCAACAAAGATATACTGTATAAGAACGGGAAACTCTGTCCAGTGTTATATGGTAACCTGGATGGGAAGGGAGTTTGAAAGAGAATGGATATATGTATATGTATGCAGGAGTCCCTTTGCTGTTCACCCAAAACTATAACAACTTTGTTAATTGGCTATATTCCAATACAAAAAATGTTTAAAAAATAAGAGATAAACAACAAGATACTACTGCATAGCATGGGGAACTATACTCAATATTGTATAATAAACTATAATGGAAATGAATGTGAAAAATAATATATGGATATATTATAGCAATTATTTTGCTATAGTGCAGAATCTAATATAGCATTGTAAATCAACCATATTTCAATTTTTAAAAAGTAGTCATTCAAATGAAGAATTAAAGGGTAAACTTGAGTTTATATATGATGTTAATTTACATATCAAATATTAGAAGTAATAAAGTAAAATAACACATTTCTGCAACCTGTACTCAGGGATAATATTTAACTAGTCGGTAATCTATAGGATACAACAAGCTATTAACTATGGGATAACACTGATCAATCAGAAGAAGCACAGGTATTAGTCATGAAGTTCCAACACTTTAGCTCCTGGATCATGGGGAAGTCTGGGGTGTTTGGAAGTTCCTAGGGTGGGCCAGACTGCAAATCTTAGGTAGCACCTTGGAAATTTAGGAGGCAACTTCATTCTCCACTTTCAAGTCTGTACCTAGAGATTCTCCTCTTGAAGGTTTATGCCAGATACTAACACAAAGGTCAACCTCTCTGTGAAATCTTCAGTGATCATGCTTCTCTCCAGAGAGAAAAGCAAACCGCTCCCTCTGGCTGTGAATTGCCAAAGACGGATGTTTATTCCAACGCTGCATCTCTTCTGTCCCACTGCATACAGCTACAGTTTGGCTCCATGTAAGCATGGATGTGTCTTCTTAATGTTGCATTCTTGTAACTACCCTAGTGCCAAGGACAAGATGAATGAATTTATTATATAAGTAGGTTAATAGTAGTATTAATAGGAGATACAGTAGTAACCCTTGTTTTCTTTATGGTAGACTCTACTTAATCTTCACAACAAACCAATGTGCCACAAGTTTGCCACTTATCAATGAACAAACTGAGGTACTGTTAGACCTTGCGGTCTTTTCCTAAGACCCGTCGCTTTCTCAAAGATCACCGAGACTCGGATTCGATGCAAACAGCAAGAGGATTTATTAAGCCGGCGCGCCGGGGTTCGGTCACCTCCAGGGAGGAACGAACCCCAAACTGTCATTACAGGGCACTTTTAAGCACAAAAACCGCAAACGGGTGTAACTAGGGTGGGGACAATTTGATTGGTTCACATAGGCTCGTTTGCTATCAGGTCTATACAGCTGGTCAGGGCCACATATGACGGCCTGAAAGACAATTTTTTTTTAGAAAGTCCCTGAAGGAAAAACATCCCTAAAGGCCACATTGCATTAGATAAGAACCTGCCATGTTACATGAGATAAAAACCTGCTCTCAAGGGTTTAGCAAAAAACTTAATTTTTCTCTCATTCCCCTCTTCTTCTTGTCCAGATTTCAATCTTGAAATCATAGACTGAGGTCTTTTTGGGGGACTGCGCATACTGTTGTCTCAGCATAAGTACTTGTATGGTATTTATTTGATCCCTGATAAACGAGACTAATCGGTTGAGGATACAGGGTCCTATAGTTAGGAGGAGGAGGAGAATGATTAATGGCCCCATCAGAGTAGACACCAGGGTGGTCAACCACAGGGTTTTGTTGAACCAGGAGTAAGGATGGGTAAGTTTGGTGCTGGCCCATGTAACATCTCCTACTTGGGAGATGACCTGCCACGTCAATAGTTGCGGCTGATGAGGATTAAACAAACTCACAGTCAGGAAGATCAGGAAGAAGGCTGCAAGCCCAAAGATCAGCAGTCTGAGTTTTAAAGGATGGGAAGTACGGTGTGCCTTTCATTGAGGTGATGGTTCAGGAGCGGCTTTGANGGGAGTTGGTGATGGACAGGGAGGCCTGGCGTGCTGCAATTCATGGGGTTGCAAAGAGTCGGCCACGACTGAGTGACTGAACTGAAGTAACTAAACTGACGATATTATTTACAAGGAAATGTATAGCCTTAAATAAACACATTGGATAAAATGGAAAAATAATGAACCAACATTAAATTCAAAGCTAGAATAGAAAAACTGAGTAAATACAGAAAATAGTTGCAAGAAAATAACAGAATTGAAATTAGTGAACTAGAAAGCAAAGTAACACTAAAGATTATTTTTAATGCTTAGTCTTTGAAAAGATTAATAAAATGTATTTCTGGGAAAATTGACTAGAGGGAAAAAGAATAAGAGCAAATAAGTATTACAGAAGAAAAAGAACATAATGACACATAAGGGCATAATTTAAAAATATAAAGAAATTCTACAAGCAAAATTTTGAATTCTTAGATGAAAAAATAGGAAAGGCTATTTATTTTTTAGACTAGAACAAGCCCAATATTCAAAGCAGAATTAAGTGTCAGTTTGCNTTGACTAGAGGGAAAAAGAATAAGAGCAAATAAGTATTACAGAAGAAAAAGAACATAATGACACATAAGGGCATAATTTAAAAATATAAAGAAATTCTACAAGCAAAATTTTGAATTCTTAGATGAAAAAATAGGAAAGGCTATTTATTTTTTAGACTAGAACAAGCCCAATATTCAAAGCAGAATTAAGTGTCAGTTTGCTTTAAGTGCAAAAATCATGAATAAACTATTATCAAATAAAATTCAGAAATGTTAAGTTAAAAAAAAAATCATGACCAAGTGGATTTTCCAAATAATGCAAGGATGACTCTGCTGGGGTTTAGCACAAGCCAGCCAGAGATGTACCATGCTGGCACGCAGATTATTTCAAGCTGAAAACAAGCAAGACCCAAAAGATTCAGGAATAATCTTTGACTTCCCCCTAACTGCCTAAAAAAGAAAAAAAAAAAAAAAGGAAAAAATCTTAAGCTAGAAGGCCTGTTCGAGGAAGGCACTATCACCATAGATAACTGTCAAGTATGAACTAGCTGCGGTAGATAGCAAGGAACCTAGCAAGGTCCATTTTATCAAAGCCCTCTCTGTACCCCATTGTCTCTAGATGATCCAGCAAACGTTCATTTAACAAACGATTCTTTTCATCTTTCTGAAAATTATTTTACTTTCTTTTGAAGTTCTAGACCCATACCTCCTTATTCGTAGTCCCAAATGCCAAATGACTTATATAGCTCACTTTGCCTTACTATCTTTGGAATTCTTCAAGCTTATATGAATTCTCCATAATTATGTAATAAATTTGATATTCTACTGTTAATCTGTCTTATGTCATTTTAATTATTTGACCAGCCAAAACAACTAAGAGAAGGCGGGGGTGGGAGAGGATGGATATTCCAGTCCCCCACAATTCTAAATTAGAAAATCCAGTGTTCTAAGATTCTTTGCTGAATGGATTACGATGGAAAAAAATCCTATGACCCCGTACATGTATGCTATGTAGCATTCAATAAAATTACTCATTTGTGAGTAGAAAAAACAGAAAAAAAAAAAAGTCTTAATCAAGTAAGAACAGAAACACTTAGAGTAAACATTACATTTAATGGTGAAACTTTAGAAGCATTCCCAATAAAGTCAGGAAGGATTCTTTGAGGTACTAATTAGACCAAGAGTTAAAAAAAAAAAAAAAAGTTAAGAAAACTGGCCTTAACGACGAAATAAAGGGGCATTTCCTTTTCTCAATAGCTCTGTGAATGGGCAGCCCACACAATCCACACAGAGACTTTCTATTGATGGCAATGGGATTAGTGTGAGGTTTAAGTACAAAACAAGCAATTAAGAGCCACCCTTTGTTTAAAAGATTTCCTATGCAAGACGTTAAAGAGGCGGCAGGAGATCTGTCATCCTGTTGGAGAGACAAGCCCTCACGTTTAAAACCTTATGAACTCTTTGGGTGATCAGACTTGGTACACTAATAAGTCAGGCGGAGTAACATAAGCCCAAAACATAAAAGTTTTCCAATTTTAAAAGCTTTCTTATGGTCATTAAACATTTCAGACAAATACTCATTATAAACTAATTGGTAGCAAATGTTCATTTGAAAACTTAAGCTGGCCTTGAGTTATAGTGGTTTGATTTTGAGACTTAAAAACTAAAATAATGAGAAAAAAACTGTACGAGTATCTTTCTGTGCTTAAAAATTTCAGTCAGCAAAACCTATTGCTGTTTATATGCTAAATCTGAATAAAGTGAGCCTTTTCATCCCAGAGTGAGGGACGCTTTTCTAAACAATTTATATCATGAAGAGGGTTTCTTCTGGTGTGTCTTCCCCCTTTCCCACTGTCATTCTCAAGATCTGTTGAGGTATGTTTGTGAAAGTCTTCTTAAGTTTTGAAATCCTGAGGATTAGAAACAGGCATTTTCTGTAGAGATGCCTACCCATTCTTAGGATTCCATTACCTTCTCCTGTTGTTCTATAGAAACAAGATCTCTGGAGCATCATGGTGTGAACTAATCTAAGTATGTCAGCATCTCCTCAGATAGTTTATTAGCATATTACTCAATCCTACTGTAACTTCTTTATCTCACTTATTTTACAAATATTTCATCAATTCCACCAATGAGTCTACTTTAAAGAGTAGTTGCTTTCCTTGTGACCACAAAGGGTCATAAATGTTTATGTAGGAAGGTTGCAGAACATTAAGAAACTATCAGCTTTGCTAAGCACATGGAGGGTGCCTCACTCCAGTCCTGGCCCTGCTGCCTACAGAGAAAGTTTTTAGTTTATTAACCAGGTATCTCTAGCATCCAAAACAAGACCAGTTCACAGCTATTTGGCCATGGCTGTGCCACAGAAAGCTGCTCAAGGAGGAAGCAAATGGCATGGGAGAGGAACCATGTTCTGGGAAGCTCTGTCAATTCAGAAAATAAAACTCGTGGGGAAATGGTGATGAGCATTATGGAATTTTGCTCTGTAGTCAACTCAACAAGACACTGGCATTCCATTTGTTGAGGGCTACTTGGATCTACTCCTCCTATCTAGAGAATTCCTATCTTGTTTGAAATTTTTCAGATACAGCATTTAAAAAAACGTTTATTCTCTACTAAAAAAGAAAGGAAGGAAGGGAGAAATAAAGAATCTATCTATATGTAAACAATCTGATTTTCTTTGTATAATTATCTTTCCATGGTATAAGTCGTTTGAACTTAACTGCTACTGTATAAACAATTATTCTTTCTTATTTTCCTCTCAGATATTTTTCCTTTCATCTTTGTTAAATTAAATAGTTTATCATCAACAAATTCTTTCCCCCTTGCTACTATTATTGTTAATATAGTTGACTTGTGCTGTGCTGTGCTTGGCCGCTCAGGTATGTCCTACTCTTTGCAATCCCATGGAATCCAGCTTGCCAGACATCCTTGTCCATGAGGATTCTCCAGGCAAGAATAATGGAGGGGATAGCCTTTCCCTTCTCCAGGGGATCTTCCCAACCCAGGAATCGAACCAGGGTCTCCTGCATTGCAGGTGGATTCTTTACCAGCTAAGCTATCAGGGAAGCCCATATAACATCTTTCTATATTAAGAGTTCACTATCCATTCTATTCTTCATTCCTTATTTCATGTCAAGTACAAAATCCATAACTTGACCTCTAATTTTTGCCCCTGTGCACCAACCACCGTTCAAATTTCTCTTCTAAGGAAATTAATTTAAACCATCCTTTCTACAACACAATAGATTCTATTCATGAATATTCAGAAGTCACCATTACTTATCCTTCTTAGAAAATTTTAATACTTCATAGAATCATGGAAAGTGTAAAATTCCTCTGAGGTCAACTAGTCCATGTTCTTACCTATAAGATTAAACTATCCCAGTGCAATTAATTTTTATATGCTTTTATAGTGAAACAAAGAAATAAACTCATTTTCAGTTCTTAGTTTGTTTTCAGACTTTAAGACACTGGGAAGATGTGGAAGAAAGGAGTACCTACAGTTTTGGATGTTAGGATGCTGAAATTGAACATTGGATAATGAAAACATAATTCTGACATAACACAAAACCCTTCCAAGTGTCCTTTAAAAATGAGTGCTATGGATGATGACAACACTTTCTTTCCATAAACAGCATAATCAGACATAGTTAAAAGGCTAGGTTATTTTACTGAATTAAGCAACCAACTCTACTGATTTATATGATTTATATAAACTATCCTGTTTCATTTCATTTTTACATTTTCTATCCATTTTATTCCCATTTTTGCTCTCAATGTCCCTAAAATCATCACACAAGATAAAAATTTCAGAGGCAAATTTGCTGCAAACCTGCTATGAGAATATCATATTGAAGATTGTTTTGGTTTCTCATTAAATCCATCTTATCCGTTTTTTTATTTCTCCCCAGTATTGAAAGGATAGATAGCTTTGTTCGGTTTTAGCTGATAAGTAGGTTACTTGTGCCTGAAGACCAAAGGCTAAACAAATTTAACAAAACTTAAAATAACTTATTAACACTGGAATTATATAGCGTGACAAGGTTCTTATTTACAGAACCATATACAATCCAAACTGATTGGGAAAGCAGTGAAGTTATATATCTCCTGATGCTTATTTTGGATGTTTACACATATTCTTATTGAATGGGATGCCAGGCAGAACTGCCTATGCTATTTAAATAATAATAGTAGTTGTAATTATTATTGATAACAATAATAATTATCATTATTGATAATAAGGAGGGCATCTGATTTCAAGCAGTTTCAATGTATATGTGCTGCGTCTTCACCACACTTCACTGAAATTGCCCATGCTAACCTCACCAATGAATTATCCTCAGTTGCTGCAACTCGGCTACAATTAACATTACTGACAGTTTTCCTTTCTGTTAACTTTTTTATTCTTCTGCTACCTCTATGTATGGGTTTCTCTTCACAAAACCATTTCTTAAATATTACTGTTTCTTTGATTCTTTTCTCTTATCTCCTCACAGTGTCAGTTACCATCTTGATTGTCCTGATTTACTAAAGTCTCTAACCTGAGCTTTTGATTCATATGTTTTATTGTCCATTTAATATGTCTACCTGGATGTCCCACAGGGACCTTGAAACTAAGCTCATGATCTTTGCTCGAATCTTCTTCTACAACATTCCTTCATCTATTAATAATTCCAATTTGTTCAATTTCTAAATCCTGAAAACTCAGTCATTCCAGCTTCCTTTGATTCTATCAAACCCTAAATAAAATTATTCTTCACATTGACAGTGCTACCTTTTACATATTTATAAAACCTGTTCCCCTCTCTGTAGCTACCACCTTAGTTCAAGCCAATATTGTTTCTTTCTTAGATTATGACAAGAGCTTCCGCACTGAGCTCCTGGAAACCAATCTTGTTCCCCAAATGCCAGCTGCAATAATGCCACTAGGATAATCTTTTGAAAATGTTTAATACAATACTATTGCTTTGGTTTAAATTGTTTCTCCTCCAAAATCATGTCTTGATGTTCTAACCCCCAGTACTTTGGATTGTGTTTATTTGGAAAGACAGTCATTGCAGATGTAATTAACTGAGGTCTTACTGGAGTAGGGTGGGCCACTACGCATTGTTACTGGGGTTCTTATACAAATGGGGAATTTGGACTCAGACCTACGTCATGGGGAGAACACCATGTTAACATGAAGGCAGAGGTCAGGGTGACACATGTACAGTCAAGGAGCATGAAAAATATTAGCAAATCATTAGGAAGAGGGGAAAGCATAGAACAGATTCCTCCTCACAGCTTTCAGAAGGAACCAACTCTGCCAACACCTAGATCTCAGATTTCTAGCCCCCAGAACTGTGAGACAATACATTTCCATTCTTTAATTCTCCGTCCATTTTGTGGTACTTTGTTATAGCAGCCCTGACAAACTAATACAACAAGCATATATCATTTCTACATGCTAGATCTTTAAACTGTCCAATGTTACCCGTTGTCATGGTGTTGCTGCTGCTGTTGTTCAGTCGCTAAGTTGTGTCCGACTCTTTGTGACCTCATGGACTATAGCACGCCAGGCTCCTCCTGCCTTAGGTGTATGATGTCAAACAGCGTAATATATGAGACCCAATATGCTTTTGTTTATTTACCCTTTCACTTTTGTTTCTCACTGCTTTCTTATTTACAACATTTTTGTAAACTTACATTCATTTTTCTCATTGTGAGATGTTCATGTATTTCTGTATTTGATGCCCTTCTGCCTGAAGCTTTTCCACCGTCATTCGCTGGGTAAATTCAACCTGTCCGTTATGACATGGGCATGACATTCTCTGAAATACTTCAAGGCAGAGATAGATTTCCATCCTCTGTTCTGTTGGATTTCTTTTCTTACCTCCTGTTTCATGGTGCTTACCAGGACACTTTTCTACTTTCACTGAATCCCTGCCCACCCATTCATACCCTACATATTGAATATAAGAGAAGAGATCTTGACATAGTCATCAGGCACAGTGAAAACTAAATAAATACTTTGAATAGATAAATGAGTCCAGACATTCTTCAACCCTTTCTCTTTTCTCATCAGTGTGCTTAGATACTCCATGCATCCATTTTTTAATTATTCTACTTAAAAGGCTAAAATTTTTATTTTTTTAGTCAGATGATTTTTTTAAGTTGATAATTATTTATAAAGTAGGCAAAGAACATCTTATAAACATATTTTTAAAGTCCCACTGGCAAGATTTCATAATTTTTAACATTCAGGGTGGAAAATGATTAGGCAAGAAAATAAAGTAAAATGGCTTTATGCTATCAAATCTCTTTCCAATGCAAACTTTTGCTTTAGAGCCTAATACCAAACTGTACTTCACAGTAGTGGGCAATACTTGAAGTTATAAATGAAATTCAATAATTACGCAATGTTCTTGGCTAGAAGTGCCATGCTGTAGAAGTAATATCATCAAATGGAAGGAGAGAGACAAATTATCCAATTCAGCCTTGTACTTAATATTTCTTCAGCAAATAGTTGCTTTAGCAAATAGAAGGATAATAGCTAATAGATACAATTCTGGGTATAGGTAGCAATATTTTTTCCTTAGAAAGAAATTTCATATGATCATAATATAATATAGAAATAGTTATGCATTATTACTCTAGAGAGACAAAATTTTCAATCAGTGGCAGAAAGATAAGTTAAAATTTTGCTGACTATAGTGCTTCATGCTATGTCCTGCCAAAGAAATCATCTCTCAAAGCTGAGTTAGCCTTTTCTTATGTGATTAATATAATTCCCCTGAACCATATCCTTTAAGAAATAAATGTTCAAAATAGTATTGTAGTTGGAGTTCAGATTCTTGAATTCCAGTCCAAGCTCTGTCACCAACAAATTACATAAGCTATAACAATCATGAAAGGCAATGCCAAAGAATGCTCAAACTACCGCACAATTGCACTCATCTCACACACTAGTAAAGTAATGCTCAAAATTTTCCAAGCCAGGCTTCAGCAATACGTGAACCATGAACTTCCAGATGTTCAAGCTGGTTNCAGTCATGGATAGACCTAATCTAACATTATTTGAGCCTTTCTTGTCTATATTATATAGTGCCACATCCTCTGGGAACGTAGCTGATAGACAGCAGCAGTTATCAGGTGCTCTGCTTCTTTTTCTTTTGAGAAGAGAAAAATTGGAGTGAAAATTCCAGTTCCTTTCCTAGCAAGGCGGCTTGTATTAGACTTAACCACTCATCTGTGCTGCGTGTGCTTCAGCCCTAACCGACTCTTTGCGACACCATGGACTGTAGCTCATCAGGCTCCTCTGTCCATGGGATTCTCCAGGCAAGAGTACTGGACGGGATGGCCAAGCCCTCCTCCGGGAGATCTTCCCCACCCAGGAATCGAACCCACATCTCTCGTATCTCCTGCACTGGCAGATGGGTTCTTTATCCTAGCGCCACCTGGGAAGCCCACTACTCATCCAGAAACAATAATAAAAACTGTAAACAAATATAAAAGCAATTATCTTAAGGGGCTGGAGAACAAACAAAGGCAGAATCATGGCAAGAAAAGAAGCCGACTGGGTGTAAAATGTGGCATAATATTCTCCTAAAATTCATATCCCCCTAGAATATGACCTTTGAAAATATTGTATCACCTCATGTATCACCATAAAGGTCTTCATATTGCTCTTTTACAGTTATACACATTTCTCTCTACTCAATCCCNAATCATGGCAAGAAAAGAAGCCGACTGGGTGTAAAATGTGGCATAATATTCTCCTAAAATTCATATCCCCCTAGAATATGACCTTTGAAAATATTGTATCACCTCATGTATCACCATAAAGGTCTTCATATTGCTCTTTTACAGTTATACACATTTCTCTCTACTCAATCCCCTTCCTTAATCCTGGCAACTCTAGATTTTTAATAATCTCTAAGCATGCTGTGGGACTTCCCCAGTGGCACTAGTGGTAAAGAACCCTCCTGGCAATGCAGGAGACATAAGAGATCCAGGTTCAGTCCCTGGGTTGGGTAGATCCCTTGGAGGAGGGCATGGAAGCCCACTCCAGTATTCTTGCCTGGAGAATCTGCATGGACAGAGGAGGGTCACAAGAGGCAGACACAACCAAAGTGACTGAGCATGCCCACAAACACACTGCAACACACCCCCAATCTAAATAACCAGTGGAATGAAGTTTTTGAACACATCCATTGTAAGAGGGTCTCCCACATTGCAGGCAGATGCTTTACTGTCTGAGCCACCAGGAAGATCTAGTGCGTTGTAAGAAGAAAAGAGTAGCCTAATCATACTATGTGTGTGTCCACAACTCGTATTTCAGACATAGTAGATTATTTTTATTAATTAATTTAAAATATATTTTTATAGTAAGAACACAATGAAATAGATTCTCTATAAAAAGATTAACTCAACAGATTATAGAAGCAATACCAAACTCTTCAGTTTTCAACTTACTTCTAACCTTAATCCACACTCTAGAAAGTTGTTTAGTTGCTAAGTTATGTCTGATTGTTTTGAAACTCCATGGACTGTATCCCACCAGGCTCCTCTGTCCATGAGATTTCCCAAGCAAGAATACTGGAGTGGGTTGCCATTTCCTTCTACAGGAGATCTTCCTGACCCAGAGATCAAACCCACGTCTCCTGCATTGGCAGGCAGAATCTTTACCACTGAGCCACAAGAGAAGTCTGCATTCTAGAAAGTAGACAAGTAAAATTGGTACAACCGACAAGAAGCTAGTTAACTGTGGGACTACCACATTATAGAAAACAATGTAACCAGGTGAGTTCAAGTGTTTCTGATTGAACAGATTGCATTTTATTCTAATTAGAGATTTCTGAACAGAATCTTTGCAAAAACCATGAGGAATGTAAAAGCTCTGCTGCTGCTGCTGCTGCTAAGTTGCTTCAGTCGTGTCCGACTCTGTGTGACTGCATAGAGGGCAGCCCACCAGGCTCCCCATCCCTGGGATTCTCCAGGCAAGAATACTGGAATGGGTTGTCATTTCCTTCTCCAGTGCAGGAAAGTGAAAAGTCAAAGTGAAGTCGCTCAGTCGTGTCCAACTCTTAGCGACCCCATGGACTGCAGCC
>SJYA01002586.1:760835-801358 GCA_006410615.1 Neotragus moschatus
TTTTTTTTTTTTTTTGTTTAATGGACTCCTACTCATACTTAAAGAACTTACTCAATGTGACTTCTTCCCATTCTCTTAGATAGAATTAGTTATATTCTCTGTATTCTTTTTGATCTTAAAATAAACTTCTTACTTTACTTAACAACTTAGCTGTATTTCAGTTCAGTTCAGTCACTCAGTTGTATCTGACTCTTTGCGACCCCATGAACTGCAGCATGCCAGGCCTCCCTGACCATCACCAACTCCCGAAGTCCACACAAACCCATGTCCACTGAGTCAGTGAAGCCATCCAACCATCTCATCCTCTGTCGTCCCCTTCTCCTCCTGCCCTCAATCTTTCCCAGCATCAGAGTCTTTTTAAATAAGTCAGCTTTCATTAGGTGGCCAAAGTATTGGAGTTTCAGCTTCAACATCAGTGTCACCAATGAACACCCAGGACTGATCTCCTTTAGGATAGACTAGTTGGATCTCCTTGCAGTCCAAGGGACTGAAGAGTCTTTTCCAACACCACAGTTCAAAAGCATCAATTCTTTGACACTCAGCTTTCTTTATAGTCCAACTCTCACATCATACATGACTTAACAACATTATATTTTGGTTTCTTATTTGCATAGTCCAACTTGACAAAGAATGAGTTATTTTTATCCTTAAAATCCTTGTGCTCTGCACAGTGCATGATATATAGTAGATGTTTAATAGTTTCAACATTGGAGTAAGCACACATAAGACATACATATTTAATTCAATCTTAAATTGTAGTCATAGAAATATAGTGTCTAGAATGAGAAAGATGTAAGTCCCAGTCAGCTGAATATTGTGCAAACTATGTCTCAAGTATAAGTTTTAGAAAATGCAGCTATCCCAGTTAAGAGTATGATCTCTGCCGTCCAGGTTATCTGGACTCATGATATTACCTGCATTGTCGTATATCTGGGCAAGTTGTCTAACCTCTCTTGCTCTCAGATTCCATGTGGATAACAATAGTATCCCTGCATAATGTGCTAGAATTATTAAATGAAATTTTTTATATATATATATATATATATATATATATACACACACCTGGCAGGCTACAGTCCATGGGGTCACAAAGAGTTAGATACAACTTAAGCACATATATGTAACACCTACAAATAGTGCCTAGCACATAAGCGCTAGGTGTTACCTCTTGTTTATTATTATTCACTCTAGATGCTGCAGTTTAAGAGCACAATTGATATGTAGTCAAGTCCAGAGACAAATGACCAAGAAAACAAAAGATTCTAAATCATTTCTTAAGGAAAGTTAAAATATCTCAAGCTGCTAGGCTAGAACTGATATTTGAGAAGGGTAAAGAGTATGTAAGACAGTATAGTTGGCTTCAATAATAAGAAAATAAGGCACCCTTGATCTAGGACACGAAAGAGAACAAAAATGAAGCCAAAATAACCAAAATTGGAAACGACATAGAGAAATATTTAAGTTCAAATTTAAATGAAAATGAAAAACCTTTTCTCATACAGAGAAAGTAGAATGGAGTGATATCTCTGTAGATATTTAAGTAGAAGTTAGAGAAAGTGCTTATTCAAAGACTGAATCCTTGAATGGCATGGAGGGCCAGGTTAGCTGTCTCAAATGGTGCTTGAATTCTATTCTTTTCATTGTATAGCCAAGGAACTGAGGTTCAGAAAAATGGAGAAATTTGACCCTAGAGAGACACAGAATTAATTAACCTCAGAATCTGAACTAGAACCCACTTTGCCAAATCCTCCTCTAGAGCCCTTTTTTAAGGAAGCTCTCTTGCTTACAAAAAGAAAGTATTTCCCAGAACAGCAGGAGTGTGCTCCCAAGTTTAAGAGTACAAAGTAGAATACTTGAGAAAGAATGATTAGAGCAAATCATGTGGAGTAAAGTCACCTAATCTTGAATTTATGATGTCTCAGGCTTCTCTGGTGACTTTTTGTATGCTATTCCCAAACATGAGTTTATTTGCATATATACCTGCATAGAGCCTTCTATAATAAAACTTAAAGTTTAATGAGTATAGACCATATAAACATGAGAATATACTTGCCAATTTTGCTCCATGTGTCCCAATTTTCATCTGAAATAAAAGTATGCTAGGCTTCAGTTCAGTGGTCATATAAATCAATAGATTTCTCTCTCCATCTGTTTGTCTCATATCATAAATATATGATAGTTAAGCTTTTCAGGAAAATAATTTGTAAAAACATGAGCTTGCTATACAAAAACACTTACTAGGAGAGATGATTGGTCCTTATGATTCATAGTCAGTAACTGTGGGCTCAGNTAATCTTGAATTTATGATGTCTCAGGCTTCTCTGGTGACTTTTTGTATGCTATTCCCAAACATGAGTTTATTTGCATATATACCTGCATAGAGCCTTCTATAATAAAACTTAAAGTTTAATGAGTATAGACCATATAAACATGAGAATATACTTGCCAATTTTGCTCCATGTGTCCCAATTTTCATCTGAAATAAAAGTATGCTAGGCTTCAGTTCAGTGGTCATATAAATCAATAGATTTCTCTCTCCATCTGTTTGTCTCATATCATAAATATATGATAGTTAAGCTTTTCAGGAAAATAATTTGTAAAAACATGAGCTTGCTATACAAAAACACTTACTAGGAGAGATGATTGGTCCTTATGATTCATAGTCAGTAACTGTGGGCTCAGATCTCCTCCATTCAGATTCTGAATTTAGGAAAATCACTTAACTTCTAAAATCTCAGGTTTCACTTCTGTAAAATGGAGATAACAGTAATTCCTACATCACAAAAATGTGAGGATTAATTAAAATGATTCATTCTGGAGTACTGTTTAATTTTACTTTTGTTTTATTCAGTTTTTTTTCATGTTTAATTTTCACATAGGAGTTACTTGAAAGAGCAGAACAAGCAACTAGAAAGTATGTACTTAAGCTAGAACAAACACATGGTTAATAACAATAACAATCTCCCAACTTCTCAAAAATGTTCAGTATTATGAATCCTCTCTTCTGTCTTTCCTTTCGTAAGAATATATGCCTATGAGAGCAAAATCTCTGTTTCTTCACTGGTATATTCCCACGTGCCTAGAGTACTTGATATATTGGGTTGACGAAAAAGTTTGTACAGGTTTTTCCAAAAGCTGGTATGGAAAAGCCCAAATGAACTCTGTGGCCAACCTAATGTAATTGGTATGTAATAAATATTAGTTGAATGCATGAATAAAAAAGGGAATAAACTAACAAGTGATAATAGAAAGGTAGCTTATGAGAGCCAATTTAAGTTTTCCAGACATAGCAAATTAACAAATGTCTTATGATAACAAAAATAAATCATAATTTATCTGGAATTCAATGTAACTGACCCACCTGTGTTTTATCTGGCAACTCTACATTAGAAAAGAAAAAAATTAATGCCAAAATTTGTCAAATCATCAATATTTACCTATAACAAAGGAAGAAATAAACTTTTTTCCAAGACTTTGTTACTAGATATAAATAAACTATTATACAATTTATGTGTTTAAAAAATAAAACTTTAATCAAAAGAGATAAAGGCAAATCCTCTTTAGAAACACAGGTTGGTTTTTTAAAGTCTTGCTAGACTCAAAGATATTATGAGCTACCCTACCACGTGTATATGTGGGTGTGTTTTGGGATAAACCCTAAAACAGCTTTTAAGTGTTTTCTATACTTTGTCTTTTTCTACTTGGAGGTCATTAGGGTTGAGTTGTTACTATTGGTTGCAGGCATGGCCTTACACTTGAGTTTCATATGGAGTCTGAACAAAATTATTACATTAAAAATAGAATAAATATCAATTCATAGTGTCAAAATATCAACTAGAGTTCTTTAATCCACTGGCACTGAGAACCATACACCTGAATATTTCTAAATATTAAGGAAACCCCTGATTTTCTAGGCTGGTGAAATTGCAAATCTTCCTAATAATATAAATTCTGGGAGTATTAGGAACTGTATCTGAAATGTCTATCTTTTGTGTGACTGGATTCTAGTATAAGTAGCTACTCAATTATTCACTGAATTAATCAAATTTTAGGACAAAATGAAATGCAAATAAGAATGTCACCATCTTTTCTATCTTTTTTAGTTGAATTCTCATCAGAAAGTTTTTCTGTTCCTTCGAACATTCTTAATATTCATTGAACAAATAAAATATTGAAATAATGTCTCAGTTTCTTTCATGGCAGATGAATGGATAAAGAAATTGTGGTACATATATACAATGGAATATTACTCAGCCATAAAAAGGAACACATTTGACTCAGTTCTAGTGAAGCAGATGAACCTAGAGACTGTTAATCAGCATGAAGTAAGTCAGAAAAACACATCTTTCATATTAATGCAGATATATGAAATCTATAAAAATGGTACTGATGAACTTATTTGCAGGGCAGCAATAGAAACATAGGCAAAGAGAGCAGATTTTGGACATAGGGCATGGAGATAGTGGAATGAATTGAAAGAGTAACATTGAAATATATATATATACTACCATGTGTAAAACGTTACGATGATATAGCAAGTGGGAAGCTGCTGCCTGGGCAACAGGGAACTCAACCTGGTGCTTTGTGACAACCTAGAGGACTGGGATGGGGTGGGGCATGGAGCAGAGGTTCAGGACAGAGGCATGTCTGTGTACTTGTAGCTGATTCATGCTGCTGTATGGCAGAAGCTAATACCACATTGTAAAGCAATTATCCTCCTATTAAAAATAATGTAAACAAAACAAGAATAATAGTATACCTATGCCATAGTGCTGTTATGAAGACTGAATGAATTAATATAAATAAAAAGCTTGGAATACTGCCTAACACATAGTAAATGCGCTCCATCACCATCATTATCATCATCACCGTCGTCATTAGCAGCAGCATTATTAATACCTGGGTCATTTTCTAATAAGGATTTCAGACTCTGAAGTTTTTGTCCTTCTAGTCACTCCTCTTGTTAGAAGCCTGGTCTTTTCCTGGATAGGTTACTCTGGTTTTAAAGAAACATCATTCCTTCTGGAAAGCACAGCCTAAGAAGTTTCCTTGAAAAGCAATGTCTTCTCTCTGTTTGATTGTTTCTCCCCCAACCCAAACTGCTCCTTCAGAATCCTCTTCAGTATGTTGATTGTAATAGTTTAACTTTCCTTAACTGTGCTGCCTGATCCCTCCAATTTTTCCCTTTTATTTTAAAAGACTATTGTGATGTCATAGTCTCAGCTGTCTTTAATCAGACTACATCAGTTGAAAATGGAGAATGGTCCTACAAATTGTCTTTTACAGTCCAGAGCTGTTTAACACAGGATAGCATGTTTCATACTGCACTGGCTGTTTAACAGTTGTAATAGAACTTAGTTCAGTTAGTTAGTTCAGTCGCTCAGTTGTGTCCAACTCTTTGTGACCCCATGAATCGCAGCACACCAGGCCTCCCTGTCCATCACCAACTCCCAGAATTCACTCAGGACTCATGCCCATCGAGTCAGTGATGCCATACAACCATCTCATCCTTGGTCATCCTCTTCTCCTCCTGCCCCCNGATCTCTGGTTCCTCTGCCTTTTCTAAAACCAGCTTGAACATCTGGAAGTTCATGGAACTAGCTATCATCTACCACTTGAACAGACCCAGATTAAATGTTTAGTATCTGTTATGACTCAAAATATCTACTGTACTAAGCTAATGTTCTTTCTATAAATACAATATTTCATGAGTTCTCTTAGAACAGAATTATATTAATAAACATAATTAAATTAAAACTCTGTTTAGCAACATTCATCTGTGGTTGTCATATAAAGTTGTTGAAATTTGTTTCCCAACATATTGCCAAAATCACCTTCCTGAATGATCTTGCATAATGGTTAAAGATGTAAGAGCTGGACCATAAAGAAGGCTAAGTGCTGTAGAATTGATGGTTTTGAATTGTGGTGTTGGAGAAGACTCCTGAGAGTCCCTTGGACTGCAAGGATATCAAATCAGTCAATCCTAAAGGAAATAAATCCTGAATATTCATTAGAACAACTGATGCTGAAGCTGAAGCTCCAATACTTGGCCAACTGATGTGAAGAGCTGACTCTTTAGAAAAGACCTTGATGCTGGGGAAGATTGAAGGCAGGAGAAGACAGGGACAGCAGAGGACAAGATGGTTGGATGGCATCACTGACTCAATCAATGGACATGAGTTTGAGCAAGCTCTGGGAGCTGGTGAATGACAGGGAAGCCTGGTTTGCTGCACTCCATGGGGTTGCAAAAAATTGGATACAACTGAGCGACTGAACAATAACAACATTTAAAGATATCAGACTATTTTATTGGATTTTTTTGTCATATAAAAAAACACATTTCACATCTCTAATGAGATTATGTTCCAAATCTGCCAGAAACCAGTGTTCAAGTCCCTCCTCCTTGCTGCCTCCTGAGATCTAGAGATGGTGAATAAACTTCAACTGGCCAACTTCGCTCACTTCACTTACCCTTTAATTTGTGTCACATGGTATTATCTCTTGAATATGTAAACATATGTAATTAACTTTCAAAAATATTTTTAAAGTGCTAATTAAATTTTCATTTTTTATGTAACAGGATCTCTTCCCTTTTTAAAATTCTCCATACTGTAGATAATCTGATTCAGTGGTTCTCAAACTTGTCTGTGTAGGATTTTAACAATACAGTTCTATCGGACACCCAGAAAACTGTTGATTACTGGTATTAAGTTTTTTCATATAAGCTTTATAAAACATTCTGATGATCAGCCATGAGATTCTTCCCATTTCATTCTAATTTAGAAATAATTAAACAAATGACTGGTATTATTATTGTTTTATTACAGGTGGAAACATAGAACATAATAATAAGATAATGAAAAATAGAGCCAAAATCTAGACATGAGAAAGAGGCATACATCAGCCTTACTCCTTTACATCGTAGCATATCACCTTATAATTGGAAACACCTTATTCTTAGAAAGTCTTGGTCTCTGGCAAAGAATGGAGACACTGGAAAATTGTCATACCTTTTAAATATCCTCTATACGAATGATGTCAGAGTTATTTACTGTTCAAATGCCCCCCTTTTTTTTTTGGCTTAAGTACTCTGCTTGATGAAAAAGAACAATCAATGTATAGTCACATTATGCAAATAAAGTTCTTTGAGTTAATGATTAATAATAATTTGCAATGTGATGAAAATAGTATTCATTTGAATTTTAATAGTTTTTATTTATATATTTTTAAAATAACCTGCAACTTAAAGGAAAATAAGATATATAACTGTACTTTAGAATCTTTTTCTTAATCCCAAACATATTGCATACATTTTAAATAATGCTAGGCAGAAGATACCATATCATGATGCTCCAATTATTCATTTGAATCTTAATAAAAATTCAGAGAATTTGTTAATCAATATGCATTTTGATTAAACAGATAAACCTCCAATTCATTTTAGAGCCAAGCTCAGAAGAATCTTAGTAAGGGGGAAATAGCCTTTCTTGGAAAGCTTGTACTTCTAAGTTTAAATGACTGTGTCTTGGTCTCTGAGCCATGTAATGTGCATTAAAATCTATATTCCATAATGAGACTTTAAAATAGTCTGTTGATTCCTAATGTCTATTAACTCAATTATCCAGGGGCCTATTTTCAAGTTTATGAATTATTTATTTCCTTTGTTTTGAAAATATTTTTATAGCTATCAGGGCCAAGAAATATTAAAACTCCAGAACTTGATGATAATGCTCATGAGACATTTAAGCATGGAAGGGAGGCACTGATTACCAAAGCAAATAACTTTTAACTGAATGAAGAGCCTAATAAAAATGCTTCAGAATTTCATTCTACATGGACAATTGAGCAACCACATGAAATGAACTGTCCAAGAATCCCCCACATGCTTTTAGTTTGAAATGAAATACAATAGACAGTATTTTGCCAACATTAAGTCTACGAAAAGGACTGATATCAAGAACCATAGCCTCAATTTTTATTTGGTATCATTAGAAAATCAAACCATAGTTCTGGTGATTGATTGGGCTTGGCTACACTGAGCTTACCAAATTCCAGGATGATTTAAGTTTTTCAAAACAAAGAACATTGTATTTGGCCATTGCCCATGAAATAAAATATAGCATAACAGGATTTGACCCATTAAACAATAGATAATTTTGAACTTGGTATCAAAATAGATTTCTAAAATTTGAGAAACTCTTCTCATATTGTCACAAACAAATAACTATAGCCATAAATAACTATAATATACTATCATTTTAATATAATTTGTTGCTTTATAGACATAAAGCAGTGCTATAAGTAAATGTTGTTAATGACAGTACCAACCTGATTTAGGGAAATGCTATATAATCAAAACCTCTGTGAACAATGTTCAGCTAAAGGCTATTATTAATTCAGCTTCTAATTTTGTAAGGTATTCNTAACTATAGCCATAAATAACTATAATATACTATCATTTTAATATAATTTGTTGCTTTATAGACATAAAGCAGTGCTATAAGTAAATGTTGTTAATGACAGTACCAACCTGATTTAGGGAAATGCTATATAATCAAAACCTCTGTGAACAATGTTCAGCTAAAGGCTATTATTAATTCAGCTTCTAATTTTGTAAGGTATTCTGATAGATTCTATTGGCAAAATGGCTACAAATAGTCAAATGACAAAGTTGTTTAAGATTTGTAACTGTGGCAGATTTTACACCTTTTTTTTTGTTAAGCCATTTTATCAACATCACCTCTGACTCTTTTTAACCATGAAAAGAGAGATTTATAGCCACACATTACAGCAAAAATGTATTTTCTATTAGACAGTAGAATTGACATGCTCTTTATTACAACTCCCTCAGATGTAACACATAACATACAAGGAGTAAATCAAATAGCATACAAACCTGTTTTAGAACATTCATCGCCTTCTCCTGCATCATTATCAGAAAACCAAGATTTTTAGTGTATTCAAGTAAATATGCGAAACAGTTAATTTATACTATCTTTAAATTATCTTGCAACCCCTTATATTTTAGAAAATTTCAGTGGAGACATTTATTTGTGAATGATATAATACTATTCTGCCTCATACAAAGAATTATATAATGGCAATAGATTTCTCAAGAGATGGAAGGAAGAACTCAAAAATAAATGACTTGCCAGCCATCTATAATAAATTTTGTTGTTAAACCAACTTAAACCTCTATGACAATTGGCCAATACAGTCTGGTTTACTCATAAAGTGCTTGCTTTCTCAAAATCCTTATTCAGGCAATACTTCTAAAGTTCATGGATTGAAACTAGAGATAGATTTTACGCCTTCTATAGTTCTATTACTTCAACCAAAGTAGATACTCAGTGTCAAGAGGTAGCTATTATATTTTTCTAATTTAGCAATAAGACAATAATGACATCATTGCCCACATGAATTACCAAACTTTGCTAAACACTATTACTAGAGCATTTAAGTAAAATATACCATGACTATAAAGCTAAATGCATCTTCTCTCACAAATTTTAAAAACAATAAATGTAGACAATATTGAGGGGGGACTATAGATCCTTATAACTTAGGATCATATCCATATGATACGAGTTACCAATATGATAGCTTGAAAGATCAAATAAAAAATTAAGATACTCCCTAAACTAATTAATATATTTAAGCATTAAGAAGAATCTACTAGCTGGCTTCACTCATAGCTTAATTGGTAAAGAATCCTCCTGCAATGCAGGAGACCCTGGTTCAATTCCTGGGTTGGGAAGATCTGCTGGAGAAGGGATAGACTACCCACTCCAGTATTCTTGGGCTTCCTTTGTGATTCAGCTGGTAAAGAATCTGTCAGCAATGCAGGAGACCTGAGTTCAAGCCCTGGGTTGGGAAGATCCTCTGGAGAAAGGAAAGACTATCCACTCCAGTATTCTGACCTGGATAATTCCATGGACTGTACAGTCCACGGGGTTGCAAAGAGTCAGATACGACTGAACGACTTTCACTTTTGCTAGCATATATAAAGATTTTCTGAAGATGGAGATGCTCTACACAGCCAGTTAAAATAAGACCTGGAGCTGACTGTGGTTCAGATCATGAACTCCTTATTGAAAAATTCAAGCTTAAACTGAAAAATAGGGAAAACCACTAGGCAATTCAGATATGCCCTAAATCAAATAACTTCATGATTATACAGTAGAGATAACTGATTAGATCATTGTAAACAGAATGCCTGAAGGAATATGGGCAGAGGTTTGTAACACTATACAGAAGACAGTGGCTAAAACCATTCCCTGGGAAAAGAAATGCAAGATGGCAAAGTGATTGTCAAAGGAGGCTTTTCCAATAGCTGAGGAAAAGAGAAATGAAAGGCAAGGGTTCAGTTCAGTTGTTCAGTTATGTCCAACTTTTTGTGACCCCAGGGACTGCAGAATGCCATACTTCGCTATCCATCACCAACTCTCAAAGCCTACTCAAACTCATGTCTATCGTGTCAGTGATGCCATCCAACCACCTCATTCCCTGTTGTCCCCTTCTCCTCCCACCTTCAATCTTTCCTAGCATCAAGGTCTTTTCCAATGAGATGGTTCTTCATATCAGGTGGCCAAAGTATTAAAGTTTCAGCTTTAGCATCCATCCTCCCAATGAATATTCAGGGCAGGTTTCCTTTAGGATGGACTGGTTGGATCTCCTTGCAGTTCGAGGGACTCTCAAGAGTCTTCTCCAACACCACCATTCAACAGCATCAATTCTTCGGTGCTCAGCTTTCTTCAAAGTCCAACTCTCACATCCATACATGACTACTGGAAAAACCATAGCTTTGACTAGATGGACCTCTGTTGGTAAAGTAATGTCTCTGATTTTTAATATGCTACCTACTTTGGTCATCACTTTTCTTCCAAGGAGCAAGAGTCTTAACTTCATGGCTGCAGTCACCATCTGCAGTGATTTTGGAGCCCCGCAAAATAAAGTCTCTCACTGTTTTCACTGTTTCACCATCTATTTGTCATGAAGTGATGGGACCAGATGCCATATCTTAGTTTTCTGAATGTTGAGCTTTAGGCCAACTTTTTCACTTTCCTCTTTCACCTTCATCAAGAGGCTCTTTAGTTCCTCTTTGCTTTCTGCCATAAGGGTGGTGTCACCTGCATATCTGAGGTTCTTGATATTTCTCCCAGAAAACTTAATTCCAGCTTGTGCTTCACCCAGACTGGCATTTTGAATGATGTAATATGCATATAACTTAAATAAGGAGGATGACAATACACAGCCTTGATGTATTCCTTTCCAGATTTGGAACTAGTCTGTTGTTACATGTCCAGTTCTAACTGTTGCTTCTTGATCTGCATACAGATTTCTCAAGAGGCAAGTCAGGTGGTCTGGTATTCCCATCTCTTTTAGAATTTTCCAGTTTGTTGTGATCCACACAGTCAAAGGATTTGACGTAGTCAATAAAGAAGTAGATGTTTTTCTGGAACTCTTGCTTTTTCAATGGTCCAGCAAATGTTGGCAATTTGATCTCTGGTTCCTCTGCCTTCTCTAAATCCTGCTTGAACATCTGGAAGTTCACAGTTCATGTACTATTGAAGCCTGGCTTAGAAATTTTGAGCATTCCTTTGCTAGCATGAGATGAGTGCAATGGTGTGGTAGTTTGAGCATTCTTTGCCATTGTCTTTCTTTGGAATTGGAATGAAAACTGACCTTTTCCAGTCCTGTGGCCACTGCTGAGTTTTCCAGATTTGCTGGCATATTGAGTATGGCACTTTCACAGCATCCTTATTGCCAAATTCAGACTTAAATTGGAAAAAGTAGGGAAAACCACTAGACCATTCAGTTATGATCTAAATCAAATCCCTTGCTATTATACAGTGGAAGTGACAAACAGATTCAAGGGATTAGATCTGACAGACAGAGTGCCTGAAGAACTACGGATGAAGGTTGGTGACATTGTACAGGAAGCAGTGATCAAGATCATCCTCAAGAAAAAGAAATGTAAAAAGGCAAAATGGTTTTCTGATGAGGCCTTACAAATAGCTGAGAAAAGAAGAGAAGCTAAAGGCAAAGGAGAAAAGGAAAGATATAAACATCTGAATGCAGAGTTCCAAAGAATAGCAAGGAGAGATAAGAAAGCCTTCCTCAGTGATCAATGCAAAGAAATAGAGGCAAACAATAGAATGGGAAAGACTAAAGATATCTTCAAGAAAATTAGAGATACCAAGGGGACATTTCATTCAAAGATGAGCACAATAAAGGACAGAAATGGTATGGACCTAACAAAGCAGAAGATATTAAGAAGAGATGGCAAGAACACACAGAAGATCTACACACAAAAAATCTTCATGACCCAGATAGCCACAGTGGTGTGATCACTCATCTAGAGCCAGACATCCTGGAATGTGAATTCAAGTGGGCCTTAGGAAGCATCACTACAAATAAAGCTAGTGAGGGTGATGGAATTCCAGCTGAGCTACTTAAAAGGCTGAAAGTTGATGCTGTTAAAGTGCTGCACTCAATGTGCCAACAAATTTGGAAAACTCAGCAATGGTCACAGGACTAGAAAAGGTCAGTCTTCATTCCAACCCCAAATTATCATACAATTGCACTCATTTCACATGTTAGCCAGGTAATGCTCAAAATCCTTCAAGCTAAGCTTCAGCAGTATGTGAACCAAGAATTTCCAGATGTACAAGCTGCGCTTTGAAGAGGCAGAGAAACCAGACATCAAATTGCTAGCATTCACTGGTCATGGATAAAGCAGGGGAGAGCTAGAAAAACATCTACTTCTGCTTCATATGTTAAATTCTTTGACTGTGTGGATCACAACAAAACGTGGAAAATTCTTAAAGAGATGGGAATACCAGACCACCTCCTTAATTGTCTCCTGGGAAACCTGTAGGCAGGTTCAGAAGCAAAAGCTAGAACTGGGCATGGAACAACGGACTAGTTCAAAATTTGGAAGAGTACTGTGAGGCCATATATTATCATCTGTCTCATTTAACTTCAGTGCAGATGAATCACAAGCCAGAATCAAGTCTGCCAGGAGAAATATCAACAACCTCAGATACGCAGATGATACCATTCTAACGGCAGAAAGTGAAGAGAACTAAGAGCCTCTTGATGAAGGTGAAATAGGAGAGTGGAAAAGCTGACTTGAAACTCAACATTCAAAAAATTTGCATCATGGCATCCAGTCCCATTACTTCATGGCAAATTGAAGGGGAAAAGTGGAAACAGAGACAGATTTATTTTCTTGGGCTGCAAACTCACTGTGGGCAGTGAGTGCAGACATGAAATTAAAAGACTCCTTGGAGGAAGGAAATTACTCTTTGGAAGGAAAGCTCTGACAAACCTAGTTGTTATTGTTCACTCATTCATGTCTGACTCTCTGAGAGGCCATGGACTGTAGAATACCAGATTTCCTTGTCTTTCACTTTCTCCTGGAATTTGCTCAAACTTATGTCCATTTAGTCGATTATATCATTCAACTATCTCATCCTCTGTCATCCCCTTCTCCTTATGCCANGTTTTCTGAATGTTGAGCTTTAGGCCAACTTTTTCACTTTCCTCTTTCACCTTCATCAAGAGGCTCTTTAGTTCCTCTTTGCTTTCTGCCATAAGGGTGGTGTCACCTGCATATCTGAGGTTCTTGATATTTCTCCCAGAAAACTTAATTCCAGCTTGTGCTTCACCCAGACTGGCATTTTGAATGATGTAATATGCATATAACTTAAATAAGGAGGATGACAATACACAGCCTTGATGTATTCCTTTCCAGATTTGGAACTAGTCTGTTGTTACATGTCCAGTTCTAACTGTTGCTTCTTGATCTGCATACAGATTTCTCAAGAGGCAAGTCAGGTGGTCTGGTATTCCCATCTCTTTTAGAATTTTCCAGTTTGTTGTGATCCACACAGTCAAAGGATTTGACGTAGTCAATAAAGAAGTAGATGTTTTTCTGGAACTCTTGCTTTTTCAATGGTCCAGCAAATGTTGGCAATTTGATCTCTGGTTCCTCTGCCTTCTCTAAATCCTGCTTGAACATCTGGAAGTTCACAGTTCATGTACTATTGAAGCCTGGCTTAGAAATTTTGAGCATTCCTTTGCTAGCATGAGATGAGTGCAATGGTGTGGTAGTTTGAGCATTCTTTGCCATTGTCTTTCTTTGGAATTGGAATGAAAACTGACCTTTTCCAGTCCTGTGGCCACTGCTGAGTTTTCCAGATTTGCTGGCATATTGAGTATGGCACTTTCACAGCATCCTTATTGCCAAATTCAGACTTAAATTGGAAAAAGTAGGGAAAACCACTAGACCATTCAGTTATGATCTAAATCAAATCCCTTGCTATTATACAGTGGAAGTGACAAACAGATTCAAGGGATTAGATCTGACAGACAGAGTGCCTGAAGAACTACGGATGAAGGTTGGTGACATTGTACAGGAAGCAGTGATCAAGATCATCCTCAAGAAAAAGAAATGTAAAAAGGCAAAATGGTTTTCTGATGAGGCCTTACAAATAGCTGAGAAAAGAAGAGAAGCTAAAGGCAAAGGAGAAAAGGAAAGATATAAACATCTGAATGCAGAGTTCCAAAGAATAGCAAGGAGAGATAAGAAAGCCTTCCTCAGTGATCAATGCAAAGAAATAGAGGCAAACAATAGAATGGGAAAGACTAAAGATCTCTTCAAGAAAATTAGAGATACCAAGGGGACATTTCATGCAAAGATGAGCACAATAAAGGACAGAAATGGTATGGACCTAACAAAGCAGAAGATATTAAGAAGAGATGGCAAGAATACACAGAAGATCTACACACAAAAAATCTTCATGACCCAGATAGCCACAGTGGTGTGATCACTCATCTAGAGCCAGACATCCTGGAATGTGAATTCAAGTGGGCCTTAGGAAGCATCACTACAAATAAAGCTAGTGAGGGTGATGGAATTCCAGCTGAGCTACTTAAAAGGCTGAAAGTTGATGCTGTTAAAGTGCTGCACTCAATGTGCCAACAAATTTGGAAAACTCAGCAATGGTCACAGGACTAGAAAAGGTCAGTCTTCATTCCAACCCCAAATTATCATACAATTGCACTCATTTCACATGTTAGCCAGGTAATGCTCAAAATCCTTCAAGCTAAGCTTCAGCAGTATGTGAACCAAGAATTTCCAGATGTACAAGCTGCGCTTTGAAGAGGCAGAGAAACCAGACATCAAATTGCTAGCATTCACTGGTCATGGATAAAGCAGGGGAGAGCTAGAAAAACATCTACTTCTGCTTCATATGTTAAATTCTTTGACTGTGTGGATCACAACAAAACGTGGAAAATTCTTAAAGAGATGGGAATACCAGACCACCTCCTTAATTGTCTCCTGGGAAACCTGTAGGCAGGTTCAGAAGCAAAAGCTAGAACTGGGCATGGAACAACGGACTAGTTCAAAATTTGGAAGAGTACTGTGAGGCCATATATTATCATCTGTCTCATTTAACTTCAGTGCAGATGAATCACAAGCCAGAATCAAGTCTGCCAGGAGAAATATCAACAACCTCAGATACGCAGATGATACCATTCTAACGGCAGAAAGTGAAGAGAACTAAGAGCCTCTTGATGAAGGTGAAATAGGAGAGTGGAAAAGCTGACTTGAAACTCAACATTCAAAAAATTTGCATCATGGCATCCAGTCCCATTACTTCATGGCAAATTGAAGGGGAAAAGTGGAAACAGAGACAGATTTATTTTCTTGGGCTGCAAACTCACTGTGGGCAGTGAGTGCAGACATGAAATTAAAAGACTCCTTGGAGGAAGGAAATTACTCTTTGGAAGGAAAGCTCTGACAAACCTAGTTGTTATTGTTCACTCATTCATGTCTGACTCTCTGAGAGGCCATGGACTGTAGAATACCAGATTTCCTTGTCTTTCACTTTCTCCTGGAATTTGCTCAAACTTATGTCCATTTAGTCGATTATATCATTCAACTATCTCATCCTCTGTCATCCCCTTCTCCTTATGCCATCAATCTTTCCCAGCATCAGAGGTTTTTCTGATGAGTCAGCTCTTCACAACAGGTAGCCAAGTAATAGAGCTTCAACTTCAGCTTCAGCATCAGTCCTTCCAATGAATATTTCGGGTTGATTTCCTTTAGGATTTTCTCTCCTTGTTTCCAAGGGACTTTCAAGAGTTTTCTGCAGCACCACAGTTCAAAAGCATCAATTCTTCAGCGCCTAGTATTGTTTATGGTCCAACTCTTTTATCCATACATGACTACTGGAAAAATCATAGCTTTGACTATATAGACTTTTGTTGGCAAAGTGATATCTCTGCTTTTTTAATATGCTGTCTAGGTTTGTCATAGCTTTTCTTTGAAGCAGCAAGTGTATTTTAATTTCAGGGCTCAGTTACCATCCTCAGTGAATTTGGAGCCCAAGAAAACAAGGTCTGTCACTGTTTCTATTTTTCACTGGGTCATAGTGAAAGCAAGGGAATTCCAGAAAAACATCTACCTCGGTTTCATCAGAAAAACTAAAGCCTTTGACTGTGTTTATCATAGCAAACTGTGGAAAGCTCTTAAAGAGATGGGATACCAGACGAACTCACCTGTCTTCTGAGAAACCTGTCTGTGGGTCAAAAAGCAACAGTTAGAACCTTGTATGGAACAAATGACTGTTTCAGATTGAGAAAGGAGTACAACAGGGCTCTCTGCTGTCATCCTGTTTGTTCAACCTATACACTGAGCACATCACGAGAAATGCCAGACTGGATGAATTATAAGCTGGAATTAAGATAGGTGGGAGAAACAGCAACAACCTCAGATATGCAGATGATACCACTCTAATGGCAAAAAGTAAAGAGGAACTAAGGAGCCTCTTGATGAAGGTGAAGCAAGAGAGCAAAAAAGCCAACTTAAGACTAAGTATTCAAAAAAACTAAGATTGTGGCATCCGGCCCCATTACCTCATGGCAAACAGAAGGGGAAAGGGGGAAAGTAGTGACAGATTTCCTCTTCTCGGGCTCTAAAATCACTGCAGATGCTGACAGCAGTCATGAAATCAGAAGACAATTGCTTCTTGGCAGAAAAGCT
The DNA here is from genome assembly GCA_006410615.1 of Neotragus moschatus. NCBI lineage: Eukaryota > Metazoa > Chordata > Mammalia > Artiodactyla > Bovidae > Neotragus > Neotragus moschatus. The sequence continues at coordinate 777,892 of SJYA01002586.1, forward strand.
ATGACAAATCTAGACAGTGTGTTGAAACCAGAGACATTACTCTGCCATCAAAGGTCCATATAGGCAAGGCTATGGTCTTACCCGTGGTCACATATGGTTATGAATGCTGGACTGTAAAATGTTGGAGTGCTGAAGAATTGATGCCTTCCATCTGTGGTACTGAAGAAGACCCCTGAGAGTCTCTTGGACAGCAAGGACATCAAAACAGTCAATCTTAAGGAAATCAGCCCTGGATACTCAGAAAGACTGATGCTGAAGCTGAGGCTCAGTATTTTGGTCTTCTGATGTGAATGGTCTACCTATTGAAAAGTTCCTGATGCTGGGAAAGACTGATGGCAGAAGGAGAAGAAGGCGTCAGAGGATGAGATGACTGGATGGCCTAACTGATGCAATGAACATGAACTTAGGAAAACTTCATGAGATGGTGAGGGACAGGAAGGCTGGGTGTGCTGCAGTCCATGAGGTTGCAAAGAGTCGGACACAGCTGCGCAACTGAACAACAACTTGCCATGAAGTGATGGTACTGGACTCCATGATCTTAGTTTTTTGAATGTTGAGTTTTAAGCCAGATTTTTCACTCTCATCTTTTGCCTTCATCAAGAGGCTTTTTAGTTCCTCTTCACTTTTTGCCATTAGGGTGGTGCCATTTGCATATCTGAGGTTTTTGACATTTTTCCTGCAATCCCGATTCCAGCTTTTGATTAATCAAGCCAGGCATTTTGGATGATGTCCTCTGAATATAAGTTAAATAAGCAAGCCAGACATTTTGTATGATGTTCTCTGAATATAAGTTAAATAAGCAGGATGATAACATCCAGCCTTGACATACTCCTTTCTCATTTGGAACCAGTCAATTCTATGTCCAGTTCTAACTGTTGCTTCTTGACCTGCATACAGCTTTCTCAGGGGGCAGGTAAGATGATTGGTATTCTCATCTCTTTAAGACTTTTCCACAGTTTGTTGTGATCCATACAGTCAAAGGCTTTAGCATAGTCCATTGAAGTAGAAGATTTTTCTGGAATTCTCTTGCTTTTTCTATGATCCAATGGATGTTGGCAATTTGATCTCTGGTTTCTCTGCCTTTTCTAAAACCAGCTTGTACATCTGAAGGTTCCCAATTCACATAACATTGAAGCCTATTTTGAAGGATTTTGAGCATTACCTTGCTAGCTTGTGAAAGGAGTGCAATTGTGTTGTAGTTTGAACATTTTTTAGCATTGCCTTTCTTTGGAACTGGAATGAAAACTGACCTTTTCCTGTCTTGTGGCCACTGCGGAATTTTCCAAATTTGCTGGCATATTGAATTCAGCACTTTAGCAGCCTTATCTTTTAAGATTTTTAGTAGCTCAGCTCAAATTCTATCACCTCCACTAGCTTTGTTCCTAGTAATGCTTCCGAAGGCCCACTTGACTTCATACTCCAGGATGTCTGGCTGTAAATGAGTGACTACATCATCATGGTTATCTGGGTCATTAAGATCTTTTTTGTATAGTTCCGTCTATTCTTGCCACCTCTTCTTAATTTCTTCTGCTTCTGCTAGGTCCTTGCTGTTTCTGTCCTCTGTTGTCCCCATCTTTGCTTGAAATATTCCCATGGTATATCTAATTTTCTTGAAGAGATCTTTAGTCTTTCACATTCTATTGTTATCTTTTATTTCTTTGCATTGTTCACTTAGGAAGTCTTTATCTCTCTTTGCTGTTCTTTAGAACTCTGCATTCAGTTGGTATATTTTTTCCTTTCTCTCTTGCCTTTCATTTCTTTTCTTTTCTCAGCTATTTGTAAGACCTCCTCAGACAACCATTTTGCCTTCTTGCATTTCTTTTTTTGGGGGATGGTATTGGTCATCACCTCTTGTACAGTGCTATGTACCTCCATCTATAGTTCTTTAGGCATTCTGTCTATCAGACCTAATCCTTTGAATCTATTTGTCACTTCCACTGTATAATCATAAGGGATTTGATTTAGGTCATATCTAAATGACCTAGTGGTTTTCCCTATTTCTTCAATTTAATCTGAATTTTGCAATAAGGAGCTCATGATCTGAGCCTCAGCTTCTGGTCTTGTTTTTGCTGACTGTATAGTGCTTCTCCATCTTCTGCTGAAAATAATATAATTGATCTGGTTTTGGTATTGACTATCTGGTGATGTCCATATGTAGAGTCGTCTCTTGTGTTGTTAACAGAAGACAGTTGATACATGACAAACTTAGACAACATATTAAAAAACAGAGACATCACTTTGCCACTAAAGGTCTGCGTAATCAGAGGTAATGGTTTTTCCAGTAGTCACGTATAGTAGTGAGATTTTGACCATAAAAAAGGCTGAATGCCAAAGAATTAATGCTTTCAAATTGTGTTGCTAGAGAAGACCTTTAAAATCCCTTTAGCTACAGAAAGATCAAACCACGAAATCAACTCTAAATATCCTTTGGAAGGACTGATGCTGAAGCAAAAACTTCAATACTTTGGCCACCTGATATGAAGAGCTGACTCATTGAAGAAGCCTCTGATACTGGGAAAGATTGAAAGCATGAAAAAAAGGGAACAATGAAGGATGAGATGGTTGGATTATGTAACTGACCCAATGGACATGAGTTGGAGCAAACTCTGGGAGAGACTGAAGGACAGCAAAGCAAGGCATGCTGTAGTCCATGGGTCACAAACAGTCAGACACGACTGAGCAATTGAACAACATATGTATATTTCAAAACAGCTGAACTATGGCAATATCATCTCTGATGTTCTAACTCTAAAAGAAAAAAATTATTTTCATCTTTCACACTCTTCTTGAAATTTTGCCTTTTGGAATGATCAGAATTAATGTTTTCCTAAGTGCCTCCATGCCTGGATTTAGACATGTTCATCATCAACTGTTGCTGCCAAGTATTTTCCCAGTCTCAGTGTCCTGATTCATAGTCCTTCTATCTAGAGTCATATATTTAATGATAGTGCTTTTAGCGTTGAGTTTAGGGATTGTGAATTCAAAAGCTATCAGAGACAGAAGTAATGTTAATTTGTAAAGCACCTAGGTGCAAGATACGGAGAGGAGCAGAACTTATGGTGAATGGCAAAACAGATACGCATTGCAAAGTATTCAGTTGATTGTTTTTTAAAAACACAGAGCTAGCTCAGCAAAACAGATTAACAGGCTTGCTTAAGCCTAATGACTCCCATGTCATAACTTCAATCTAAATCAGTGGTTCTAAAGACTGGCTGCACCTTAGACCACTGCATGAGTAAAAGCGAAACAGATCTATATGTGCCTCGGCCCCTTCTCCAGAAACTGGAAGTGAAAGTCTCTCAGTCGTATCCAGCTCTTTGCGACCTCATGGACTACACAGTCAGTGGAATTCTCCAGACCAGAATACTAGAGTGGGTAGCCATTCCCTTCTGCAGGGGATCTTCCCAATCCAGGGATGGAACCAGGTCTCCTGCACTGCAGGCAGATTCTTTACCAGCTGAGCCACCGGGGAAGCCCATTTTGAATCAGTTCCTTTGGGGTGGGGCTGAGAATATGATGTCTTCTAAGAAGTTCAGTAGCTGATACTAATATCTGCCAAAGTTGAGGACTTTCAGTCTAAGTAATAGATCAGATCTAACATAGATTTTATTGTGTCACATGAAAAACCTTTATGTTTTTCTCTTGAGATGTTAATTGCTACAGGAATGGACTGGTAATTATAATACATACTTGCAATAAAGCCAGTTCACTGCGCTGTTTTACAAATGCCAGTGGGAGTTTTCCCTGCATCATGTTCATTTGCAAATTCATTTGTTAGATAATTAGCTGATGCTGGAGTTACAGACAGCCACCTCACCTGTACTATGTATAGTAGTAAAGGTTCTCCAGGGAAACAAAATCAATCGTGTTTGTGTGTGTGTGTGTGTGTGTGTGTGTGTGTGTGTGTGTGTGTGCGTTCGCGCATGTGTGTCAGAGAGAGAGAGACATCTATCTTTTCTCTTCAGATAAATGCATGAACAGACTTAAATGGAGCTGTATAACACTTAAACAATACAGGTTGTCATAAGGCTAAACCTTCTCTGTAAAAGCCAGCACACACACAATGATAACATCATTGTGGAAAACATATGTCGAAAACAACTTGGTTTTCTGTCCTACACCTGATCCATCCTCAATCATCCATCTACTCAGCTAAAATTCAAAGGAATTCACAGGAAATTCAAAGGAATCCTAGACTGCCCCTACACACTAAATCCTACTAAGTCTACCTCTAAAACATTCCTCAGGTTCATCCACTTGTCTGCATCTCTGCTGTTGCCACTTCATGTTGTCATCTTTTCTTGTTTTGTTTATGGCAATCGACTCCTAACCGTTTTCTTTACTCCTAGATCATTTCACTGCTGTGCTTAACTTTTTTATTTTCTTTAGAATAAAATTCAATATTGTCACCATGTCCTATAGGCTTGACTGATCTGGTCTAAGCAACATTTATGATTTTATATTGACCAGCCCCACTGTTTACATTTGATGCTCCACCCACACCAGCTTTTTCCAAGTTCTTTGGACTTTTCAAACGTCTCCCTGTCACAGTGTTTTTGTGCTTGCTATTGTCTTTTACATTCTTCTCATGTCTGATTTTTTCTCATTTTCACATTTCCTGACATTCTCTATTAAAGAGTCCTTTTTGTTTCCCACATATTATTAATTTCAACATTTATCACCTCATTTATTAATTTTATGCTATTTTCCCTACTAGCAAATAAGCTCCAGGTTAAGACAGAGATTTTGACTATCTCAATCTTCCATGTATCACCAGTGCCTGGCACTATGTCATGTACAGAGCAGATGTTCAATGAATATTTTTAAACACCTGAGTGAATGAATGAGTAGTTAGGTTCTGACATATTACTGCATTTACGAATTTAGAGTGATCTGAATGCCTAGGTTTTGCTAAGAGCATACGAAATTGCAGAGTGCAGATCTACTTCAGTTCAGTTCAGTTCAGTCGCTCAGTCGTGTCCGACTCTTTGCAACCCCATGAATCGCAGCACGCCAGGCCTCCCTGTCCATCACCAATTCCCGGAGTTCACTCAGAGTCACGTCCATCGAGTCAGTGATGCCATCCAGCCATCTCATCCTCTGTCGTCCCCTTCTCCTCCTGCCCCCAGTCCCTCCCAGCGTCAGCAGACCTAATTAACCAGAAAACTCTCAATATATGTCTTCAGTTGTCACTAACACAGCTCTCATTCATCTTTTGATTCAAACACTTGTTGAATGCCTGCTTTACGCCTGTTTAGAGGATAGCATAATACAAAGCGTACATGCCTAAGCAATCTATGACATATCCTAGATCACATTAATATGAGCACTTGGACATTGCTGTTTCTAATTTCCCATCTGCTCATTCAGGAACTCAAATGCTTTGACCCTTAGAGCTCAAGAAAATAAAATCTGCCACTGCTTCCATAGGTCATAGTGTTTCAGAACATGGTGGAACAGCTGTTCCAATCAACACAGGCAGCCTTTCTCGTCCCCAGGCTCCACACATGCTTCCAGGGTAGTTAGATCGGGACTGGTTTTAGGGCTGAGCACCACACCATACTGAGAACTGCCATTCTATTCTACTCTTCAGTCCATGATGCTGAATCTGAAAACTTCTGCAAAGGTTCAAAGTTCTCCTTGTATCTTGGCTTTTGGAGACTTCTACTGAACCATTATTTGCTCTTATGCATTTAACACTATGGATAAAGTACAATATTTCACCCTCAAGGAAACTCATTAATTCTCAAAAACACGTGTGTTCTGGTAATCAAGTTGCTAAAGACTACCTGTCAGTTGTACCTTATACCTCAACTCTGCTTCTTCTGGAATCTTTGCTAGAGATTTGAGATGAAATTGAATATTAATTGGAATGTAGTAGGCATAGATGCTAAAGAAAGAATTATATGTGAGAGGTAAAATTTGAGCAAAGACTCAGGAAATTTTGTTCATCAAAAAATTTTAAAAATTTATTCATCAAAAACGCATAGCTCTGAGGCTCAGAGAAAGAGTGATTTGTCACTTTATAAACCAGACACAATATTCTTTATATAGACTGCAAACTAGCTTATGGTAGATGCTAACTGTTAGAATTGATTACAAAGTCTCTTTCACTAAAAAGTTAAAAGTACATCTTGGAACTCAAAAATTCTTGGGGGCTGTATAGTCCAATCTCACTGACCTAGAAGTGAAGTCGCTCAGTCGTGTCCGACTCTTTGTGACCCCATAGACTGTAGTCTACCAGGCTTCTCTGTCTATGGGATTTTCCAGGCAAGAGTACTGGAGTGGGTTGTCATTTCCTTCTCAAGGGGATCTTACCTACCCAGGGATCGGACCCAGTCTCCTGCATTGCAGGCAGATGCTTTACCCTCTGAGCCACCAGGGAAGCCCCTCACTGACATAGATCTTCTCTTAAAATCAAGTCAGAAGCTAAGATTAGAAGAAATATAAATAGATTGTAAGTATTTGCAAGATTAGGGAAATAACTAAAAATAAGGTTGAAAAATAAGGATAATATATTTTAAAATAATAACCATAGGCAACAGTCCAAGATTCATGAAACTCAGGCTTCAGAGCACTGGTTAAGCAAGGATATTTTGGGAAAGTCAATAAGCAACAAGTGTCCAAGCCTCCTCTCTGAAGGAAAGCCTGAACAGACCTGGCCCAGCTGGCAGGAGTTTGAAGGGCCACCTCGGAAGGTAGAACGGCCTTTGCTTGTATCCGTGGTGCCTGGCGCCGGAATCCAAACACCACTTGTGTTCCAAGAAGAGATGCCAAGGGTCAATTGGCAGAAATGTGTCCAAATGTGCTGTCAAACCATAAAAACCTGATCATCAAAGTGAAGATAGCCAAGAATCCAGGCAAGGCCACACGAAGAAACAATGGGACAGAATTTAAAACTGGGAAGTAGTGACCAAGATCTAAGACTTTTGGCTATTCTTGTTCTAGATGGGGTATAACGTGGACAAACCAGTATATTTAAAGGACTTTGACAGAACAGACAGCAACAACTTGGCTTTAAGAATTATCTAGTATAGGAATTAATTTTACCAGAGAAGATGCCTAGGAATATAAAATAAGTGGTAACAAATGTAACTTCATTTGAAAAAAAAAGCTGATAGATTTTGGCTCTTTCTAAACATATTCTTTATTGCCTCAATTTTCAAATAGAGTTTTGAATTTTAAACATTGAAGTCATTGCTGGACAATGAGCAAGTATTAACAGTAAATTTATATAAAATCTAAGAACCTTAACAGAGCTCAAAGTCATCAAGCCCCTTTTGGAATAGTTTAATTTGTTGTTAGATATAAAGACAGAAGCCTAAAAGTGAAGGTTTAGTTATGACAGGTTGAGAATTTAAAAGCAGTATTTTTTTAGTATACCCTTTTTAGATCAGATTTCCTTGAAATAGGTTCAGTGACAAGAATACATGTGCAAGTGATTTATGAGGAAAATACTCCCAGGAAAGACCAGTAATGGAGTGGGAAATCAGGACAGGGAGGGGAGAAGTCAAGCAAGAATCCAGTTTCAGCAAAGACTTTGCCCCTAGAGGACAGATGCAGCTTGACTCCACCAGGAATCTCTGGAAGAGAGTCTATACCTCAGAGTTATCCTGTTCCAGGGTGAGAAACCTGCTTTTCATACACTTGCATTGTACCAGACTAAGAGAAAATGTTCATAACATGGATAATTACTGTCCTATGAATGATGAACATTAAAGATGTTTCTATAAACAATACTACATTAAAATATTTTGTATCTGTATCCTTATATGCAAGTAATTTTTTTTTTTTTTCTATTGGGCTTCCTTGGTGGTTGAGGGGCTAAGAATCTGCCTACAATGCAGAAGACATCGTTTGATACCTGGGTAAGGGAGATCCCCTAGAGAAGGAAATAGCAATCCATTCCAACATTCTTTTTGGGAAAATCTTATGGACAGAGGCGCTTGGCTGTCTACAGTCCATGGGGTTGCAAAAGAGTCTGTCACAATTGAGCAACTGAACAACAATGGCTATTTCTATAACATTGTAAGCAAGCTGTTGCTTCTGATTCTTTGCGATCTCATGGACGGTAGCTCCTCTGTCCCCCAGGCTCCTCTGTCCATGGGATTTTCCAGGCAAGAATACTAGAGTGGGTTGCCATTTCCTCCTCCAAGGGATCTTCCTGACCCAGGTACCAAACCCATGTCTCCTGCATTGGCTGGCAGATTAGTACTGAGCCACCAGGTAATCCCACAGATACCCGAAAGTAGAATTCCTGGGTCAAAGAGTATGTTGACTTCTAACATTCAAAGTTTAAAAGATATTCAGTTGACAAACTTTCATCCCATTTTCCTGAGAAAATATTCACTAAAAGCACCCAGGGGTGAACCTTCACAAACTGTTTCAAAGAGATTTAAGACTTACAGTTGTCCAGGATCTGTATCATATATCACCTCCTCCTTCTCAATATAAATGATGTCTTCATTCTCCTTTCTAAATCCAATATATTCATGCACTGAATCTCACATCCTACTCAAGGACATTTTTACGTCAGCAACACTCCCCTCTTTCTCCCTCTCCTCAATTTTTCCATTTGCTCAACACACAAAAAACTTAGTGCTGCCCGTGACTATGCTCTTTTTTTCATGCTACACATACAGCAAATCATGATACTCATAGTTTAATATGTATCCAGGATATATCCACTTCTCACTCACTATCTTTAGTATTACAGCTTTTAGTCCAAGCTATTTATTTTTCCAGACCATGGCCCTAGATGCCAAAATGCTCTGTTTTACCTTTGTTACCTTACAATCTACAGTAATTCTTTTTAAGACAGATCAGGAATTCAGAATGTACTTTGTTACAATCTTATTTAAAATTGTTAATCATCTCTCACATCCTAACCCTTGTATTCTTTCCTATTTTATTCTCTTATAGCATTTACTACATTTAAATAAAGTGTATAATTTATATATTCGAGGTCACTTTGGATATCTTATAATTTAATGCAAAACATTTTTGTGTTAAATTCTTATCGTTGCATTTTTGTCCTTACATTTTCCAAGGTTTCATTATGAAAAATTTTAGCATACAACAAAGCGAACAGAATTTTGCAGCAAATACTGAGTATTTATCACCTACATTTGAGCATTACTATTTTACTCTGCTTTATCACATATGCTTCCATCTCTTTTTTCATCCCTTCCAGTCATTCAGCTATCCTGTATTTGATGTATTTCACAGTTAATTTCAGAAATCAGGTTTAAATTTTATCTCACTGATGCCTGATGATGTTGAACATCTTTTCATGTGCTTTGTTCTTTCATATATTTTTTAAATAAAATGTCTCAGAATATTTTGCTGACTTTAAATTGCATGTGTTTATCCAGCTGTTCCAGCACCATTTGTTTGACTTTATTCCATTTGATTGACTTGGCTTATTTGTCAAAGATTCAGTTCAGTTCAGTTCAGTCACTCAGTCGTGTCCGACTCTTTGCGACCCCATGAATCGCAGCATGCCAGGCCTGCCTGTCCATCACCAACTCCCNATTTTGGCTCTTTCTAAACATATTCTTTATTGCCTCAATTTTCAAATAGAGTTTTGAATTTTAAACATTGAAGTCATTGCTGGACAATGAGCAAGTATTAACAGTAAATTTATATAAAATCTAAGAACCTTAACAGAGCTCAAAGTCATCAAGCCCCTTTTGGAATAGTTTAATTTGTTGTTAGATATAAAGACAGAAGCCTAAAAGTGAAGGTTTAGTTATGACAGGTTGAGAATTTAAAAGCAGTATTTTTTTAGTATACCCTTTTTAGATCAGATTTCCTTGAAATAGGTTCAGTGACAAGAATACATGTGCAAGTGATTTATGAGGAAAATACTCCCAGGAAAGACCAGTAATGGAGTGGGAAATCAGGACAGGGAGGGGAGAAGTCAAGCAAGAATCCAGTTTCAGCAAAGACTTTGCCCCTAGAGGACAGATGCAGCTTGACTCCACCAGGAATCTCTGGAAGAGAGTCTATACCTCAGAGTTATCCTGTTCCAGGGTGAGAAACCTGCTTTTCATACACTTGCATTGTACCAGACTAAGAGAAAATGTTCATAACATGGATAATTACTGTCCTATGAATGATGAACATTAAAGATGTTTCTATAAACAATACTACATTAAAATATTTTGTATCTGTATCCTTATATGCAAGTAATTTTTTTTTTTTTTCTATTGGGCTTCCTTGGTGGTTGAGGGGCTAAGAATCTGCCTACAATGCAGAAGACATCGTTTGATACCTGGGTAAGGGAGATCCCCTAGAGAAGGAAATAGCAATCCATTCCAACATTCTTTTTGGGAAAATCTTATGGACAGAGGCGCTTGGCTGTCTACAGTCCATGGGGTTGCAAAAGAGTCTGTCACAATTGAGCAACTGAACAACAATGGCTATTTCTATAACATTGTAAGCAAGCTGTTGCTTCTGATTCTTTGCGATCTCATGGACGGTAGCTCCTCTGTCCCCCAGGCTCCTCTGTCCATGGGATTTTCCAGGCAAGAATACTAGAGTGGGTTGCCATTTCCTCCTCCAAGGGATCTTCCTGACCCAGGTACCAAACCCATGTCTCCTGCATTGGCTGGCAGATTAGTACTGAGCCACCAGGTAATCCCACAGATACCCGAAAGTAGAATTCCTGGGTCAAAGAGTATGTTGACTTCTAACATTCAAAGTTTAAAAGAAATTCAGTTGACAAACTTTCATCCCATTTTCCTGAGAAAATATTCACTAAAAGCACCCAGGGGTGAACCTTCACAAACTGTTTCAAAGAGATTTAAGACTTACAGTTGTCCAGGATCTGTATCATATATCACCTCCTCCTTCTCAATATAAATGATGTCTTCATTCTCCTTTCTAAATCCAATATATTCATGCACTGAATCTCACATCCTACTCAAGGACATTTTTACGTCAGCAACACTCCCCTCTTTCTCCCTCTCCTCAATTTTTCCATTTGCTCAACACACAAAAAACTTAGTGCTGCCCGTGACTATGCTCTTTTTTTCATGCTACACATACAGCAAATCATGATACTCATAGTTTAATATGTATCCAGGATATATCCACTTCTCACTCACTATCTTTAGTATTACAGCTTTTAGTCCAAGCTATTTATTTTTCCAGACCATGGCCCTAGATGCCAAAATGCTCTGTTTTACCTTTGTTACCTTACAATCTACAGTAATTCTTTTTAAGACAGATCAGGAATTCAGAATGTACTTTGTTACAATCTTATTTAAAATTGTTAATCATCTCTCACATCCTAACCCTTGTATTCTTTCCTATTTTATTCTCTTATAGCATTTACTACATTTAAATAAAGTGTATAATTTATATATTCGAGGTCACTTTGGATATCTTATAATTTAATGCAAAACATTTTTGTGTTAAATTCTTATCGTTGCATTTTTGTCCTTACATTTTCCAAGGTTTCATTATGAAAAATTTTAGCATACAACAAAGCGAACAGAATTTTGCAGCAAATACTGAGTATTTATCACCTACATTTGAGCATTACTATTTTACTCTGCTTTATCACATATGCTTCCATCTCTTTTTTCATCCCTTCCAGTCATTCAGCTATCCTGTATTTGATGTATTTCACAGTTAATTTCAGAAATCAGGTTTAAATTTTATCTCACTGATGCCTGATGATGTTGAACATCTTTTCATGTGCTTTGTTCTTTCATATATTTTTTAAATAAAATGTCTCAGAATATTTTGCTGACTTTAAATTGCATGTGTTTATCCAGCTGTTCCAGCACCATTTGTTTGACTTTATTCCATTTGATTGACTTGGCTTATTTGTCAAAGATTCAGTTCAGTTCAGTTCAGTCACTCAGTCGTGTCCGACTCTTTGCGACCCCATGAATCGCAGCATGCCAGGCCTGCCTGTCCATCACCAACTCCCGGAGTTCACTCAGACTCGCATCCATCAAGTCAGTGATGTCATCCAGCCATCTCATCCTCCGTCGTCCCCTTCTCCTCCTGCCCCCAATCCCTCCCAGCATCAGAGTCTTTTCCAATGAGTCAACTCTTCGCATGAGGTAGCCAAAGTACTGGAGCTTCAGCTTCAGCATCATTCCTTCCGAAGAAATCCCAGGGCCGATCTCCTTCAGATGGACTGGTTGGATCTCCTTGCAGTTCAAAGGACTCTCAAGAGTCTTCTCCGACACCACAGTTCAAAAGCATCAATTCTTCGGCACTCACCCTTCTTCACAATCCAACTCTCACATCCATACATGACTACTGAAAAACCATAGCCTTGACTAGATGGATAGTTGACTATATTTATTTAATTTTGGTCTATTTCTGGACTCTCTGTTCTGCCCCATTGATATATTGCCTTTTCTTTCACCAATACCACACTGTCTTGATTACCATTAGCTTTATAAAAAGTCTTGAAGTCAGGTAGAGTCCGTCCTCCAACTTTGTTTTATTCTTCAATATTGTGCTGCCTCTTCTGGATCTTTTGCCTCTTTATATAAACCTTACAACTTCTTGTTGGTATCTACAAAACAGTGTGCTCAGATTTTGATTGAAATTGTATGTAATCTATAGACCAAGTGGGGGAAACTGACATCCTGACAGTGCTGAGTCTTTCCATCCATGAACATGGAAGATGACTCCATATATTAAGTTCTTTGATTTCATTCATGATCATTTTGTAGATTTCCTCTTATAGATATTGCCTATATTTTGCTAGATTTATAGCTTTAGGTATTTTATTTGGGAGATGCTTTATGTGCTTTTAATTTCAAATTTCACTTTTTCATTCCTGGTATATAGAAAATCAATTGACTTTTGTATATTAATCTTTTATCCTACAACCTTGCTTTAAATGCTTATAATCTCCATGAATTGGTTTTTTTCTGTTGTTGATTTTTCAGATTTTCTACATAGCCAATCATGTTATCAACAAAGACAGTTTTATTTCTTTATAATCTGTATGCATTTTATTTATTTGCTTATTTATTTATTTTTGTCTTACTACACTAGCTAGAACTGATGGTACAATGCTGAAAAGCAGTAGTAGGGGACATTCTTTCCTTGTTCCTGATCTTAATGGAAAAGCTTCAAGTTTCTCATCATTAAAAATGATGTTAGCTATAAGTTTTTGGTAGATGTTCTTTATCAAAATTTGGAAGTTCTCTCTATGTGTGGAGGCGAGAAGCATTCTATAATTCTGATTTCTTTTGGTGGATCCATGCCACCACACTGTGAACTTTATCGTTACTTCTAATTTCCACAGCCTCCTGCTCTTAGATGGGACAGAACAGATAGAGGAAAATTGATCTGGGTGTTTCCCTTCTTCTAACTGGAAGGCTAGAGCTAGCTAGAGTTAGATATTTCCTTATCCCTGGGTAGATTAAATTATGATAAAACCCAGAACATTAGGCTCTGATAAAATATTAATGATTTTCCTCAATGAGAAGTCCACATTAATAAGACCAGAATGCTCTGGCTTCTTTCAAAATGGTTCTTTTTTCTTCCCTCTGCAGAAGCATATGGTTTCTCTCCAAAATTTACTCTGAGGACCTGGTGGAACTCCTGAAAGTAAAACTTCTTCCAGAAATGTGGGAGGACTCCTATAGCTGGGTCCCCATGGAGTTTTTAACTCTCATAGTTATCCACACTGAGCATCCAGCAATTTGTCAATTACAGTTTATATTTTTCTACCCAGACACTTATTCCTGTAGAGATTTCTGATAATGGATTTCTGCTTCCATAAATTGTGACTGTGTATCTGCCTGTCTCTTCTTTATTTGGGGTAGTGGTTTGGACTGTGACCTCATAATCTCTAACAAATCTAAGAAAAATTGCTGATTTTTCAGTTTCTTCAGCTTTTTACTTGTTAAGACTGAGTGGTGACTTCTAAATTGCTTACATGCTGGACTGAAAACTCTCAATCTCAACTAAGTTTCTTTTATTTTTAATCTGGATACCTAGTTACTACATCATTTGTTGAAAATATTTTAATTTACCACTGGATTGCTTATATAACTTTGTTGAAAATCAAATTACCATACAAGTATGGATCTATTTCTGAGATTTCTATTGTTTCATTTTTAACCTTTTGGTCTGTCCCATGCTGTCTTGATTATCCAAAATTATAGTAAGTCTTTAAATCATCCAATTTGTTCTTCTTGAAGAGTGTCTTAGATGCTTTAAATGTTTTTGCATTGCTATGTATATTTCAAAATCATTTACATATTTATACTAAGATTATGACTGTGATTGCACTGAATCTAAACATCAGTTTTAGGAGAATTAATACCTTAAAAATACTGAGTCTTCCAATTCATAAACATGGGTGTCTCTTTATATAGATCTTCTTAATTTCTCTCAAGAATGTTTTGTCATTTTAAGTGCAGATATGTCTTGTAAATATGTATCTTGCATCACTGTCAAATTTAGTTATTGTTTCTCATATTTTTGTATATTCTTTAGATATCCTATATAATCATAACACCCATGAATTAAAGGCAATTTTATTTCTTTCTATCAGATCTTTATATCTTGAAATTTTTATTTCTTGTTTTACTCCAATGACTAAGACTTTTAAACATTTAATTCAAATGGTGACTGTGGGTATATTTGCCTTGTTTCTAATATTTGGGAGAAAATATTAAATATTTTACCAATGTGTATAATATTAGTTGCATATTTTAATGTGTCCTTTATCAGATTAAGGAAATTCTCTTCTATCCCTAATCTGCTGGGAATGTTTATCATAAATGGGTGCTGAATTTTCCTCTAATGTTTTCTCTGTATTTATTGAAATGGGTTTCTTTCTTTAATTTGTTAATATAGTTAATAAAATAGATTTTAAATGTTAAGATGGACATTTCTAAGATAAACTCTGCTTACTCCAGACTTAAGGTACCTTTCATGCTAGTATTTCATGCTAATATTTTGTTAGTTATTTTTGTCTTTATATTCACAAGGAATATTTGTCTTTAGTTTCCTTTTCCCCTGCCTTGATCAGACTTTTTCTTTGTCTCATCATAATTTTGGAGAAATTTGCCCTCTTTTTCATGAAATGGTTAGTGTAATATTGGGTTATTTTTTATTAATATTTCTTAGAATTTATCAGCGAAACTCTCTGAATTTATGCAGTTTGCTCTGTGATAAAATTTTCTAAAATAACCAATCTACTTAAGAGATCTATGGCTATTGTTTATATAAGTCACTGAACTGCTGCACGTCTATAAATTTGTGTCTTTTATAATTTCAGCCACTATTTCTCCCTCCTCCTCCTTCTTATCCTCTGCCTCCTCCTTCTTCCTGCCATATTTTCTCCTTCCTCTTCTTAGGGATACCAATTACACATACATCAGAACTAATAATATTATTCTATGAGCACCAGAGTCTCTTTTATGCTTTTAAAGTGTTTTTCTCTATATTCTTTAAATAATTTCCCTTGACCTACTTCAGCCTCACTGATAATTTTCCTTGAAATCTCCATTTTATTGTTAAGTGACATTTTAATTAAAGATAGAGCTTTCAGCTCCAGAATTTCTATTTGTTTTTTTCTTTTTAATGTTTTTATCTCTATGATTTTTTTACCTTTTTTTAGTCATTGTGAGTATATTTCTGTGTACCTTAATTTTCTTCGTTAATTCCTGAAACTCCTTCTGTGCTACTTCCAGCACAGCGTAGATAATTTTGGATTATCTGGGTATCTGCTAGTTGTTCTTTCTCTTGAGAAAGGGTCCTATTTTCCTAATTTTTCGTAAGTTCAGTGATTTGGGGTTATATACTAGACATTAGAAATGATACACTGTGGATTCTATTACATTCCTCTGACTAATTAATTGACTGGATTAAAAGCAAAAGTTCTTCAATAGCTCAAATGTCAGCTGAGTTATCTTCAGCTAGGGCCCGTTCCACACAGACATGTTTCAGTGGTCAGCCAGATAATTATGTAGTGCTTACAGAGAAAACTCAGGACTATCATTCTCTGGCTCTTCATTTTCCAGAATTGCCCCTCACTTTCCAACGGTTAAGGTCATCACTCTGTACATTGGTGTTTCAGACTAGAAAGACTGTGGTTTTCCATTAGACTTTCAGTCATTGCAGACGGTTCCTTACTGTGGTCTCCTCCTCCCTTCCTAGACACAGAATGCCATTGTTCCAGAGACCTCATCTGCATATGACAGTGGCTGGCATAAGAAAAAAGGCATCTCTTTATTTATCAATACTATGGCACATACTCACCCTAAAACCAATCACCAGCAAAACCAATAGTATATTATGTTCGATTCAGTGAGTTATATNAGAGACAGCAGAATGCCATTGTTCCAGAGACCTCATCTGCATATAACACTGGCTGGCATAAGAAAAAAGGCATCTCTTTATTTATCAATACTATGGCACATACTCACCCTAAAACCAATCACCAGTAAAACCAATAGTATATTATGTTCGATTCAGTGAGTTATATGGCCCTGAGGAGGAGGGTGGATTTACCAAATAAATTAGCAACTACGTCACAAAGAGAAAAGCTGGCAATTGTTCTTAGATAGGCAGCCAGTAAGTGTCTGCTACATAAATCTCAGCATTGCAAATGAATTGCAAAATATCAAGAGACAATTTTCACATAGACTAACATAGGAATGATGGGGCCCAGAATTGTGCAGTGTGGTGCTACATTAGAGGATGAGATGGCTGGATGGCATCATTGACTCAATGGACGTGAGTCTGAGTGAACTCCAGGAGTAGGTAATGGACAGGGAGGCCTGGCGTGCTGCGATTCATGGGATTGCAAAGAGTTGGACACGACTGAGCGACTGAACTGAACTGAATTTTATGAAAATGGGATTGGGAAACTCATAATGCAAAAACCAGTTTTGTTTCCAGCTAACTGAAGAACCACTTAAATGAGAGTGAGATTAGCGTTAAGAATTCAACATATGAAACCACTAAGCATGTATATAAAAGACATAAGGAGACCATTTTAAGGGGGAGGTATAGAGAACAGTGTATAATCATACTGAGAAAATCAGTGGATAAAGAGAAATCATTAGACTAAGATTTTATTAAAAGTCTTAAGTTTTCTCAAAAATAAAAAAGCAAAACAAAAGCATCTTTAAAACCACAAAGTAATGATAAAAGCAAACTTGCATGTTTAAAGAAGTATTCTAGAGGAGATAAGACCTAAACACACAGGTTGAAGTCTAGTTAGTTCAAGAGAGAGAGAGAGATTAAAACTTAAGTCATTTTTCCACAGATGAAAGTGAAGGCCAAGGATTATTTTTTTGGAGGTAAATTCCTAGAAATCACCTGATAAAATATTATATCATTTTTTCCTGCTCATTCATTCTTTCATTGATAATTTCTTGTCAATTAATTTCTGAGAACTAATTAATTTCATTAGTCATCAATTAATGTCATTAATTTTTGAGAATTAATTGGCTAAGAACTTTCAACTGTAGATAATTTCAGTGTCATTGAGGACTCTAAAATATTAGAATTATAAATAAGTAACCAAACAGAGTTGTCTTATCCCATCAAGGTAACCTACAGTTACTCTTGATATTTTTATCTTTAATCAAGTATCAAGGACTTGATTGCCAACTCCTTCCCATCCTAAGTAGCTAGATTTATGCTAAAGTATTTGTATAGTAACCTGCATGAGATATTTTTAAAAACCTATTTTGTCAGAGTTTCCCTTTATCTACATTTACTCACTATATTCCTGATTCTATTACATACTATCTTTCTGAAAACAGCAATTTTACATTCCATTGCTTCAATAGATGGGTATAAAGAAAAGAGTATTGGAATGTTGGGGCACACAGCTTCTACAGGTTCTGTCACTAATTAGCTGGATAATCTTGGGCAAGTAATTTTTCCTTTCTAGACCATAGTCGCCTCCTGTGCAACTGTAGGGTGAAAAATGAAAATAGAGTTTGATATTAACTGGGCCTTGAGTTCTACTATTCCATGATTGCACAAATAATTCAGTGACAAGGTCAGGCTTTCAATGTTAAATGCTAAACGTTCCTCCTAGTGCCATAATGCATTACTGGTTAAATACATGCTTCATTATTCCAGGTCCCACTGTAGGGAATTTTAAAGCTGAAGGGCATCTACTTTTTTGCTTAAATATTAGTCCTAGGCCTCAAAATTATTAGTGTCAGAACTAGAAATATAATCTAGATTTCCTAACTTCCAGGTCTAGTGCCCTTCCCTCTTTTCTAATTCATCTGCGAATGTAATAATTATAGTGATTACACTTATAAATATAATAATGTACAAAACCCTGACAAATATTCTGAATTATTCTTTCCCCTTACATGAATGTTGTAGAAGACACTATTAGCCAAGATAATTAAAACACGGGGCTTCCCAGGTGGTGCAGTGGTAAAGAATCTGCCTGCCAATGCAGAAGACACAAAAGACATGGGTTTGATCTCTGGGTTGCGGAGATCCCCTGGAGAAGGGAATGGTTACCCACTCGAGGACTCTTGCCCAGAAAATTCCATGGATAGAGGATCCTGGTGGGTTACTGTCCATGGAATTGCAAAGAGTTGGACAGGACTGAGCACACTCATACACAATGAAAAGATTAAAAAGCAGCTGCCATTCTACATTCAGCTTCCATCTCGACAGACTTGGGCAGCCTCCAGCAACATGGAAGTCTCAAAGGCAAAGGCTGAGAAATTGTATATTTCCCTTCAAGACACAGTTCCAGGAAATACACCTCTGTGAGAAGATAAACCCCAAATAACATTCAACAGCACATAGCATACGCAACATCTGCTGAGGCAAAGAGTGATATGAGTTTCAATACATTGCCCAATTTAAATCACATTATTCTCTCATTCTATATATTTTTAAGACTTTTCTAAAGGAAAATTCATTCAAAATGGCCTGGTAAAAGATTCTCTCCCTTTTAAATAAAAGCATGTTACTTTTACTAACTCTAGTAATATCTATACGATAATGCTGAAAGTGAAACACTACAAGAGAATAATGATCGTTATGTAAGGGATGTGAAAGTGGTTCTCCTTGTGGAAAATGTGCACCAAGGGAGCAGCCCCTGCCTGCTTTTGAGTTCCTACCTAAGCTCCTAGCCCCCATCCACTGGACCATCACACACCCTTAGACATGAGAACAGTGCATCCTCAACTTCTGGCCACCAAAGAGGAAAGTGCCAAGGTTCAGGCTCTTGGTCCTGTGGCTGCTTTGATGAAAGACTGGCATCTGGATCACAGTCCCTTCCATTTGCATGCCAGACAGTCAAGTGGCTGAGCTCTCTCCATCCGCCATCACTGGGCCCCAGTGGTTGGGTTCTCTATGCCCCATCAGTGGGCCCTAGTAGGGAGCAGCCTGTGTTACAAAATACTTCACCTTCCCTCATCCCTTCTTTACTTCCAGCTTCGGCTCTTTCCTGGTGGAAGATGAAGTATATAGAGCTCTCTTTTTCCCCATCAACCAACATAACGTCAGGCATAGATTTCCAGCTTTCCCTAGTAGTCACTGGGCAGAATGGCTTTGGAAAATATACTTGGTAATACAGATGATTCAAACAGGGGAAAAAAGAAAAAATAAGGATTCCTTCCAAATGACAGAAGCAAATATTTTTAAGACAAAAAATGATGCAAATGAAACTGGCTCCCAAAACTTTATACAACAATTAATTTCTTTCTAAAACATCTATCTGCTGTCATGTGGATATAGCCTTGTATATTTTCAGTAGGCCTTAAAGGGTAATGTTTATCAATAAAATGTTCCTACGTACCAAAACTAATTATACTTTATATTGCTAAATCTGGAAGTGGCTTTATTTAAGAAAAAAATCTGAGGTTTCTATCTTTACCAAATATGTGGCTTCCTTGCTGTCTGTATTTCATTTCCCTTGCTTATTTACCAAAGGATAAACTAGTCACTTTTCCCCACTGGCTTTGCTTATGGGGAAAGTTATGATTTTTTAACATCATAGTCAACTTCCTTTTGGATTTTGATAATGGGAGATCCTGTCCTTAGGTTTTCCATGTTTGTTCTAATTTAAATTTCTATTTAATTTAAAAGTACATTAACAAAAATTCAACTCAAACAACTCAATTCCAACTCAAAAATACAAAAGTGAAGTTGAAAATGGCAGCAGTGTTTGTTACCTAAATTCTAACTAAGAAGCAATGAGCAAATAGGGACTTTTTTTCCCCAGGTCCCCCTTTGTTCTCTGAAAACATGGTTTAGTCTCATGCTGGAGAAGGCAATGGCACCCCACTCCAGTACTCTTGCCTGGAAAATCCCATGGACGGAGGAGCCTNCTGGAAGTGGCTTTATTTAAGAAAAAAATCTGAGGTTTCTATCTTTACCAAATATGTGGCTTCCTTGCTGTCTGTATTTCATTTCCCTTGCTTATTTACCAAAGGATAAACTAGTCACTTTTCCCCACTGGCTTTGCTTATGGGGAAAGTTATGATTTTTTAACATCATAGTCAACTTCCTTTTGGATTTTGATAATGGGAGATCCTGTCCTTAGGTTTTCCATGTTTGTTCTAATTTAAATTTCTATTTAATTTAAAAGTACATTAACAAAAATTCAACTCAAACAACTCAATTCCAACTCAAAAATACAAAAGTGAAGTTGAAAATGGCAGCAGTGTTTGTTACCTAAATTCTAACTAAGAAGCAATGAGCAAATAGGGACTTTTTTTCCCCAGGTCCCCCTTTGTTCTCTGAAAACATGGTTTAGTCTCATGCTGGAGAAGGCAATGGCACCCCACTCCAGTACTCTTGCCTGGAAAATCCCATGGACGGAGGAGCCTGGTAGGCTGCAGTCCATGGGGTCGCTAAGAGTTGGGCACGACTGAGCGACTTCACTTTCACTTCACTCAGATCTTCAGTGGTCAAACTGGGGCCTTGTGGTGAGAATCCTCATCTTTGGAAGTTTCAGTTGCTCACTAGGAATGTCCTCAAGTAGCTTGAAAGTTTGATTTTTCACTAATTATGTAAAATCTATGTGCTGTCACCCAGGCTTAAATTTATAAGCAAAATAAACGAGTTATTTTTCATCTTGGCATAAAGCCAGCTCAGGAGTCAGATCTCTGCCCCCAAGAGAAAAAGGAGGAGGATGACTTGACACATAAAGCACAGCCCAAAAGTTAGGGGGAAAAGCTCTCTTTACATTTACTGCTACAATGTCAAGAACGAAGCTGAAGAGGCAGTTGTGCAGAAGGAACAGCCACATTGAGAAAATGAATAAACAGGGCTTTCCTGGTGGCTCTGTGGTAAAGAATCCACCTGCCAACACAGGAGACGCGGGTTCAATATCCGATCTGGGACGATCCCACATGCCACAGAGCAGCTAAGCCCAGATGCCACAGCTGTTCAGCCTGCGCTGCAGCTACTGAAGCCGGCGTGCCCTAGAGCCTATGCTTGGCAGTGAGAAACCACTGCAAGTGAGAAGTCCCCACACTGCATCAAAGAGTAGTTGTGTTCGCTGCAACTGGAGAAACGTCTGCAAAGCAAGGAAGACCCAGCACTGTCAGAAATAAAGAAATAAATTCAAGAAACGAAAAGGCCTAAAGAAGCAGAGGACATGCTTTCATTTGAGCTTACATTCAGAACCCTGAATTTCTGGAAGAAATAATAAAAGCAGGTATCTAAAAGAAAAAAATACAAAAAGACATACTGCAATGTACCAACATCCTTACCTCTCAGATCTTCCTAACAGATATCCTCGAACTTTGCTAACTGGCATTTCTGAGGTTCAAAGCACTCAGTCTGGAGACTCAGTGCTTTTTTCTGTTCCCAGGATTGTGTGGGAAGCCTGTCATTTGGGCAGGTTTCCCCACCCTCCTGGACTTCAGCATCTACTTCTCAGATTAATACTCCTTGCTTCTTTCTCTGCTGTCTTATTTACTGATGACAAAGAACTCAGTTTGTCTACAGTTTTTATGAATGATATGTTTAACTTTCTTTGATAAACCAAATATTCATAGTTTCTTTCCAATTACAACAGACTACTTTCTCTGCTCCACTAAGCAATTTTTAAACTAGTTTTATTTCTGTCAACCTAGAATTGTTCTCTGATACACAGAATGTAGTACTAATTCATATAAATAATAATGTTATAGGTAAATACTGAACTAGTGCAAAAGTTGTTATGTATTTGGAAGATGGTAGTCAAAAGGCATAAACTTCTAGTTACAAAATAAATGTTATGTGTAAATACCCTATGATGACTATAGCTAACATTGTGTAATACACAGAAAAGTTAAATTTATACAGAGATGCATGTCAGTTATTTCTCAATAAAACTAAAAGAAAAGAGAAAATAATGAAAATGAGTCACTTTAATTCTTCGTCATCTTCCTAACTCATGCTTTGAGGTTAAAAAATATTTTCTAATCAATTTTAAATGACCTGACAGGTTTTATTTTCCAATAATTCAAAACAATGCTAGACAGCTAACAAGAAATACTTAAAGGTGTGTGTGTGTGTGTGTGTGTGTGTGTGTAAAATGACAGGAATGAGGGAATGACTACTGTAATTTTCCAAAATTAAGCTTCTAATGGAAGAAAATATGGGATTAAAATATTTCTTATATATTTCCCCATTTTTGACCATGGCAAATATAGGTAAAATAGTAAAAACAATACCAGATAAATATATAAAACCAGAAAATATTGCTACCTAATGCTACAAAGTAGGAAAAGCATAGCTTAATCCATGCCCAAATGAGCTTAATTTTCTCTCTGCCTATAAAATTTAAATATATCAAGCCCAAATATTCAAACTTTCAATGATTCATTTCAGTTCAATTGCTCAGTCAGGTACGATTCTTTGTGACTCCATCAACTGCAGCATGCCAGTCCTCCCTGTCCATCACCAGCTGCCGGAGTCTACCCAAACCCATGTCCATTGAGTCGGTGATGCCATCCAACCATCTCCACCTCTGTCGTCCCCTTCTCCTCCTGCCCTCAATCCTTCCCAGTGTCAGGGTCTTTTCAAATGAGTCAACTCTTCGCATTAGGTGGCCAAAGTATTGGAGTTTCAGCTTCAACATCAGTCCTTCCAATGAACACCCAGGACTGAACTCCTTTAAGATGGACTGGTTGGATCTCCTTGNACCCCATAGACGGGAGACCAAGCTAGGGAATAGGAAATCTACCTTAGTTTCGAACTTTGAAAAAATTGTTTAAGCCAATACCTATGCTTTGAAATATCATACTGCTTTCTGGAAATTTAATATTAGAATACAGAAAGCAAAATCAAATTATAAATCTACTTTTCTAGAAGATGCCAAAATATTTTGGAAGATAACTTATAAATTTAGATTTTATATTTTAAAATATCCTTGAATATTCTAGAAATACATATCTACATTGCTTTCCATTTGTGTTCATTTCACAGACTTAGATAAAATAGCCCCCTTTGCCTATATATATATATATATATATCAATATTTATTTGA
>SJYA01002586.1:806728-838064 GCA_006410615.1 Neotragus moschatus
CCCCCGCCACCCCAAACAAGAAGTGACTTTCTGGAGGCTTCAAATCAACAGGCACCACCAAAAAGAGAAAGCAACAGGGGGAAGAAAACAACGGCTACCCCGGCAGCCGCCTCCGGTTCTGACAACTCCGAGGGACGCACTTTCAGAGCTGGCTAGCGAGCGGGGGCTGGTGCGGAGAGGGACTAGACACTGCCAACCGCACCGGGGCGCAGATCGCTCCCCCAGCCTCCCACCCAGCCCTTTTGGGTTTTGTTCACCGTGCTGTCATCTGTTTTTCAGACTTTTTTTTCCCCCCTGCATTTAACATGGTGAAGAAAGGAGTGAAGAAGAGAACAAAGTAAACTCCTGGGGGAGTGAGAAGCGAGGGTGACCCACACCACCACCGCCACCACCAGCTCCTGCTACTGCGGCCACCCACGTCCACATTCACCAGGAGACCCAGGGGCGCGCGCGGCAGCGGATCCGAGAAAGGAGCGAGGAGAGGCAGCCGGCCCTTCCGCGGAGTTATGGATGTTGGTGCTTTCACTTCTGGCCAGATCCGAGCCCAGAGGGAGCTAACCAGTGGCCGCCACCTCCAGCTGTCTCCTTGCCTCGCACCAGGTCTTACCCTTCCAGTATGTTCCTTCTGATGAGACAATTTCCAGTGCCGAGAGTTTCAGTACAATGTGGAAATGGATTCTGACACATTGTGCCTCAGCCTTTCCCCACCTGTCCGGCTGCTGCTGCTGCTTCTTCTTGCTGTTCTTGGTGTCTTCCGTCTCTGTCACCTGCCAAGCCCTCGATCAGGACATGGTGTCACCAGGGGCCACCAACTCCTCTTCTTCCTCCTCGTCCTCGTCCTCCTCGTCCGTCTCCTTGCCTTCCAGTGCGGGGAGGCATGTGCGGAGCTACAATCACCTCCAAGGAGATGTCCGCTGGAGAAAGCTATTCTCTTTCACCAAGTACTTTCTCAAGATTGAGAACGGGAAGGTCAGCGGTACCAAGAAGGAGAACTGCCCGTACAGTAAGTAACAAATGCGTGTTCCCCTCCTTCCAATTATCCACCCCCACCCCACAAGGGGGGTAAAATCTGTTCCAGATGTGGCCAGCTAAATATTTACGTCCCCAACTCCTGTAAAATGATTAAGTGGAAGACTTTCACACTAAATCAACCCCCCCTCGCCCCGTGTATACATTGTGCTTCGCACCCCCTCCCCGCGGTGCGCTCCCTCAACACCCCCACTCTCTTCGCCACCCCCTCTGCCCTGTCTCCTTGGCCTGCCACTCGCGGGACCACGCAGGGCGTCCCAAGAGTTCCCTCAGTGCATAGATGCCTCTCTCTGCTCCATCGTCCTTCCCCACCTCACCCCAAGGTCTCCTTTCCCTCCTTTCTGGAAATGGCTCAAGTAAACACATTTTGTTCTTTTCGCTGGCAATCTTATTAAGAGTTTCAGGACAGTTTCCTCAAGCTGAAAATAATTATCCGCTGTCAATTGTAGGGGCTTTATGGGAACTTTATGTAAGAGAGAAAAGTCAAATTCACTGTCTCCCCACCCCCATCTGTTTGCCCCACCACCAGTGTAGACAGGAGGAAAACATTTTTCTGGTTTTGATTTTTTGCTGTTGTCGCTGGTCCCTCTTGTTGGCTTGAGTGATTGCAGTCCCTGAAGGTAGCTTTGCAGGCACCACCGCTGCTATTTGTCTTCTGCCTGCCTTCTCTCTTGGTAACATGATGCTCATGTCTGCATTGTCAATAGCATATGCGCTGCTTTTTGGTGTCCTGTTGTGCTCGTTTCTTCTGAAACCTCTCATATTGCAGAGGCATAGTACTACAGCGCTATAAACATCTGGGGCTGGAGTCACACAGACCTCACACAAATTTCATTGTCATTCCTTTATTTTCAAAGTAAAAGTCATAAGTCTGTTTCCATGGTTATAGCTTATCCCTTAGGATGAGGTTTCCTCCTCAGTACAAAGTATGCCCCCATCCTTTGATTTCTTGCCTTTTTCCTTTCTCCTTCACTCTTTCTTTCTTTCCTTCCTTAGCTGGTTCTCTTTCTTTCTTGCAGGGATGTGGGCTGGGTAGGGGGAGAAAGAATTAGAAGAGGAGGGGTGGACATTGTGTCTCTTCTTGAATCAGTCCAGCAAAGCCAGATTACACTGTTGGCTTCCTTTCCTGCTTACTTTCAAGTGGTGAGACTTATTCATCCTCTATTGATTGCAATTTGAAAGGATCTGGAGGCTATGTAATGGCACACTGAAGACAGTAGACAATGACTTTAAACATCTTTAATGACCATTTAGCATTATCTCCATGGTGCTTCCAAGTCACCTTTTCAAGGGACTTTTTTGTGTCAACTGTTTGGGAATTCCAAGCATATATTAATATTTGCTAGCTAACTTAAATATGAGAGTCATAGATTTCCGATTCCTTAGCCCAGAAAGTATCTGGTATTAATGGGAAAGACAGTTAACCAGAACTTAGCATTATCTTTTTAAAATAAAGATTTATAAGAGTAAGGCTTATTTTTTCTTATTTGCGGGCTCGGATTCAAAATTAACTTATGTTCCTCCTCAGCTGCTACTTCCATGTACTAAAATTAGCAATATGTTTACAAGTAATAAAAATGTTTGTATAAGTGTTTTAAAGTATTCCATCTTATGTTTATCACCAGAGATGAACCTGTACTCCACTACCTATCTATATTTTTCCTGCTCTTATTCATTAGAAATAACTGAAATAAACTCAGTTATAATGACTTTTTTTGCTATAATTTGTTACAAGAGTTTATTAGATATGATATATAGATGTTAGATTACTGATTTAAATTTTTAATATTTTTATTCACTTCTAAAACAAAATAGTTATGGTACCATTGAGGTAGGATGATGCGGAAGTGGTCCAACACTTACTGAAGAGTAAGCTGAGACAGGGACTGAAATTTTTCTTCATATTTTTACTTCATGGAAATAACTTAAAAGAAATATAATAAAATTTCAGAGTGTTATTCTTGAGCAAAACTTTTTTTACAAATAACAATGTTATTGCTGTATTTTAAGTGTCTTTATAATATGATTTAAGGACCAATTATAGTAGTTTATTTATGTGTCTTAAATTACTGTTTTCTGAGATAATGTACACTGTGTGATTAACCATTTAGTAAGGTGGTTTCCAGGGTGCACATTAAAATATATTTTTGCAGTAAGAATTATCTGCGAAGAGAAAAGTATATGATTTTTATCACATAAAAATAAGTGGAAAATTTTCACTCTAAAGTACAGTAATACGTCTTCCATGTGACAAATTATAAGTGATATAGTCCTTGTTAAAATTCTAATATCTTGTATAGTAATGCAATCCTAATCAATGGTTGAAATGAAAGAAGGTGGAGCCTGCTCTGCTAATGGCAAACCATAAATAATTTAGACTTTCCAAGAACATCTGTATCAAGACATAACAAGTGGATAGTAGAGGTTGAAAAAGCTTTAATTTCACATATGGCTGGGTAATCAGAATGCTGCTACAATTTCCAGCTGGACTGATTCAGCTGAACTACATGGTATCATTAAGATATTGTCTAAATGTTGCATAATTACATGAGAACAAACTTTGCCATGCCTACAGGGTAATCAGCCAGCCAGCCCACCAAATGGTAGCCTGTTAAATATTAGGGTATCTAACCTCTGATGTTCCTCCTCCAAAACCACACTTCAGTAACATTTTCCTAAACAAGTTATTAATTATTCTCAATGTACAAAGCTGTTCTTTTAAGATTTACTTATTTGAAACTTATTATTATTTGAAGCTTAATTTTCTTTGTTACTTTTGACCCTAGTATTATTGCTGCTAAAATACAGTAACAGCTTATCTCACAGGCTACACGTTTGTGATGTCCTGAGTAATTAAATGACTGCTTCACTGGCTTTCTGCCAGCAAAATGCTAACAAAAGAGAAGTAAGGAAATCACCCATTAGCACTGCAAAATCATTTTTAGCTTCTACTTCCAAAATTGGCTCCCAGAAATTGGATGGTTCTAAAAATAATAGGTATGCTAGAGAAACTCTTCTCCATTTCAAGTGACTATTATAATTTTTTAGTGATGGGGTAATTTTTGTTTGCTCCTTTGCCATTATGTGAGAGTAGAATAAAGGGAACAATGATGAATTATGTTTCTCCTGCTAGAAGTCTGAGAAAGCCTGAATAATTTAGAATAGCTGTGGTGTATCTGTCACTAGATATGCTCAGGCTCATTTAGGTTTGTTTTATCATTCTTTACATCTAGAGCTTTGCCCTTGAAACATTACCACTTAGCTCCAGTTCTGGCCTACTAGAAAGGCTGGATACAGCTGTTAGGTGCCCTTGCAACTGGGACTGACGGTCTTATTTCTGGATGTGAGTAAAACAGCTGTGGGTTACTCCCTTGATTGTCACTTATAGACAATAGGAGTCTAGTGAAAAGAAAATGCATCGCTAAACTTGAAAGAGTCGAAGATAGATACTTTCAAAATGGAAAGCCATACTGCTAATTAGTACTTTCAGGAAAGGAGTATGTAAGATATTAGAGAAATCAGTATGCGCTGAGTATGCAGGCTGTGCCCCTGTTTCTTAAATATATACCTTACTTGGCACTCATAATCATTCTATGATTTAGATAAATCCACATTTTTTCAAATATGAAAACTAACCCTCAAGAAAGGTAAATTGCCCAAGGCCATTCAACTGGAAATTGACAGAGCCAGATTCAAGCCAAAGTTGATTTGGTTTTCTGACATTTCTTCTACCTCTCTACTACTGGCAACTTTGATGTCAATATATCAGAAGTAGATGCCACAGGAAACTCTGAAAAACAAATTATCCAAATCCTTAATTGCTTCTTGCTATGTACACCAGTTTTCATCAGAAGGAAACTGAAAGAAGTAAAATTTCAGTGGAGCAGAATGAACTATGTTAAAGTTATCATTGCAGGTGGCAACATAGTATCAGACAATGTTAGTGCATTCTCTGTGTGAAATATCGCTTTTGATATTATGTTTGAGAATATAATTGCTTAGGGCACACAATATACACATACATCCATCTCACAGAAGGCAGTAGAAATACATGACTAAGAAAAATCTATGAGTATCATAAATATAGTAATAGTTTACAGCTGAGGACCAAATGTTTCATGGTTTCCACATGTAATAAAACAATTTGATTGTAAATACAAGTGTGAAATTGGGCTGTTGAAGAAACTTCTGATGTATGACTCTAATAGGAACAAATCTTAGAGACCTAAAGTTTTAAAATGACTACAAATCAGAAGGTACTTCACCACATAGAAATGATAGATTATTGCCCTGTACTCAATCAAGGTTTATGTTATGACTTTTTAATCAGGATTAGAGCTTTTTTTGTAGGCTTCCCTGGTGGCTCAAACAGTTAAGAGTCCGCTTGCAATGTGAGAGACCTGGGTTCGATCCCTGGCTTGGAAAGATTCCCCTGGAGAAGGGCATGGCAACCCACTCCAGTGTTCTCGCTTATTTTAGGAAGAAGTTAAATAAGGTAAGAATATCATTTTTGAGGAAAATAAAGACTTGAACATGATCTCCTAATAAATATGTAACAGTTTTCTGGGAAGAAAACATACACAGCTTATGATTTCCACTGATAACTTATTTAAGTTGCAGTCTTTCTCTAGAATTTGGTTGCATAATTTACAACTGGTGGCATTTAATTGTGAGGATTGAGGATTTATGAAGGTGGAAGGCACTATTTAATGTTTACATGACACTGTCCTGTTACCTTTGCTGCATTCCTACCATATGGACCCTCCACTTTGATGGATTTATCATAAGCCCATTAAAAATGCACAATTACAGAGAGTTTCCTCTTTGTAAACTTAATTTATAACCATCTACTAGAAGAAACTCAAGAGAACAGTTGGCAGAAATCACACGCTAACAATGGAGTATGAGAATTTAGAGACCTCAGTCTCTAGGTTTTTGGGTAGTTTATTAATCTGGTACCAAAAAAGTATGGATCATTCTTTAAAAATAAGTCTTTTCAATGTATTGTTTAGGCACAGAACTTAAAAGAATTGTGTTTTATACAGTGAAGGAAACCCCACTGCATGCATTTTTCTTCTGCATTTTTTGCTACTCAATTTAGAGAGAAAAGCCTCAATCCAGGTAATTTCTTCATTTTTAATAAATTTATGGTAGAACCTGAATGGGCATTTTAAATTCCTATACAATTACCTTAATGTTCAGAGGCAAACCGCATTTATTATTCAAATGTCTGACTTTCCACAAGCCAAAATGTTGGGGAAAAGTTGACGGCTCATTTGAAATGGAGCTAATATTCCTCACGTTTATGAGCTGTGTATGAATATCTCCATCTCTCCAAAGCCTTAAATGTCTGTATGCTTATCCAAAATTGAGTACAAATGATATTTCTTTATTATGCTTCAGAAGGAAGAGTCATACATGTGTATTAGTTCAAAGTGATTTTAATCTATCTTAACATTAATTCTGTGGAGTAATTCAGATGACATTTTTAGTACTACTATTTCAACATTTGTCAGGATTGATGTTTGCTTAATGTAAGTAAAATATTAGCATTTCCCTCCCAGAAATTAAGGTTCTCCTTTAATTTTCCAGTAAAATTGGGCATACGGTTTATGATACTGTAATTTTAATACCATTTTATTACAATCTAGAGAAGTAATGAACCTCATTTTGTCTTAAGTTGTTTTATGCATAAGTATCTTAATTTTTCATGTATATTGCAAAGTAGTAAGATCATTTACGTTTTCAAATGGCATTTGTTGCTTGGTTTTGCATAACAAAAGCACTTGCTTTTCATAATCGGTATTCTTTTTATGTCAGTGCCTATTACTTCTACCAGTGCTAGTCAGTCAGTTATAACAAATGATAACCTAGAAACATGCCTTTAAAATCAGTGTAAGAATATATACCAGCATCTTGGGAAGCCACCAGTGACATTCTGATACCCAATTAATAAACAAAAAGTGTCGATGCTTTACAGAATTAGTTTAAAACCAAGTATTGATTTAGTCAGATTTTGCACAAATAGAATATTCCAGGATATCTAAATGGGAGCCGGGTCACCCACAAAATAATGGCTTTGAAGGTCCCCTTCCTTTTAAATCAGGTCAGTTGTGTTCTTTTCTTTGAACGCTATGCTCTAATTGGCACAATAAATCAAAGACGACACTCAGAGTAGATTCCCATGTAAGGTGGACAACTGGACAGTGACTTTTTACTGCTGCTAACACGTGCATCCAATTACCATTTGATAGATTCATGGTGCTGGCAGTAAAGCATTGCCTCATTTTATAATTCACCTAATAATTCTTCAGCCTAGACCTGTCTACCTTTACCTATATCTAATCTGTCACTATGTGTGTTATCATTAATGAGGAATTTTCAAATGTTTAGTATGCTTCCTACAATGAACGATGACATTAAGATATTAATGAATCATTTAACCATAATAGATGAGGTAAAGTATTGATTAAGTCAGTATATCCCCAACTTCAAGTAACTGTCAACTAAATATAACCTAATAATTTTGCTACAACTTAGTTATGAATAGTGTGGGCTAACTGGAACTGAATTCTAAATAGCAAAATTTAAGAACTTTAAAACTAAATTCTAATTAAATAATCATAATGGCAAACTTAAGAATTTTTTAACAGGTATTTTTCTATGATCATTATTATTTTCTTTCAAGAACCTTATGTTAACATATTTTCTAATCATCATATATTAATATGTTAATAAATGTATGTTAATTCATCCTTAACTTTTTTTTGAGGCACTGCCCTTGTTTGACGATAACTTGACATTTTCATAGAGTCTACAATTCAAGGCCCATCAACTGCTTTCTAATGTTTCTATATTGAGACAGTTATATATCTGAAATATCAGTGTTGTGAATCCTTGATGCATTATCACCCTGTCACTGCTTCACTATTTTCTCCTCCTTCTTTTGTTTTCTTTCTCTTCCCCCTTTCCCTGGTTTCTAAACCCCTCATATTTCACTGAAGCAAGGGAAAGTCATCCATCTTTATTCCTTAGCATCCTGTGTTGTTTAGAGCCTAGTCATTTTTGGATGTATAGCATCCAAAACATGTAGTTTATATTCTATGCATAAAAGTCTTCAGCAGTGCAAATTCCACATACTT
The DNA here is from genome assembly GCA_006410615.1 of Neotragus moschatus. Lineage (NCBI taxonomy): Eukaryota > Metazoa > Chordata > Mammalia > Artiodactyla > Bovidae > Neotragus > Neotragus moschatus. Next base: position 814,900 of record SJYA01002586.1, read on the forward strand.
TAGCAGGTGCCTCTCCTCACTGAATCTCCAATAAACTCTCCATTATCCCAGCACTCAGTCCAGTATCTTATAGCTTTGCCATTAGTGAAGTGAGCAAACCACTTCTGAGAATGAATGGTAATTGTCTGGTTACTAAGTCATCAATCTGCATTTTCCCTTCAGGTTAAATATTCTGTTCTAGTAATACTCCCTACATGTTCATTTTACCTATCTTCTAAAAATTGTTTTACTATATGCAACATTTACTAAATACTTTGTCAATTCTGTGAACTTTTTCCTTTTGTCTGGACTCCTATAAGAGAAAGTAAAGATGATTTAGGAAATCAAATATTACTTATATTTTAATCATCATTTACTTCAAAAAGTTGAATGCTATTTTGGAGGTCTTTGTGTGTATGCGTGTGTGCTAAATCGCTTCAGTAGTGTCTGACTCTGTGACCCTATTAACTATACCCTGCCAGGCTCCTCTTTTCCATGGATTCTCCAGGCAAGAATACTGTAATGGGTTGCCATGCTCTCCCTCCAGGAGATCTTTCTGACCCAGGGATTGAACCTGCATCTCTGACATCTCCTGCATTGACAGATCAGTTCGTTATCATTAGCGTCATCTGGAAAGCCCCTTAGGGATGTCTTTAATATTTCCAAATTCCAGAATTTTACTTAAATTATAAAGTGCCTCTGTATAACCCTGCCAATTGTAGCTCTCTCAAATGAAACCCATGATCTCATTTTAATACTGATTATCAAAGAAGAAAAATGTAAAATGTATGTGCATTTGTATTTTGGGTTGACCAAATGTAGAAATGCACACAGCTTTATTAGAAAGATACTGAGAAACTGATAGGAGCTAAAATTTAAATTCATAGCATATGTGTATTCACATACTTCTCTCAAGAAAGAACTTTTGGCACTGATTGCTGAATTAGATTTACTTTTATTATATGCAGAATCTGACTGTTTACATATGTTAGATTGATTTGTTACTATAATAATAATTAAAAGCCAAGCTTCTTTCTACAATTATTTTCAAATTATATAGATAGGCAGAGATAGATAGATGGATTCCCAAAGCCTAAATAGCTTTGATTTACTGATAGAATTATTAAAAGACAAATTAATATTCTGCAACATGAGGAAACATGACACTAATTTATATACTATTTATGTTTTGAAGTGAGGTATATTTACAATGTGTTAATAACAGTAATTAACAAAGTTGTTGGTAAGTCGCTAAGTCGTGTCCAACTCTTTGGGTCCCCATCAACTGCAACATGCCAAATTACCAGATTTCTAGGGCACTTTTTGGAATGTGTCTGTAGAAGGACGTGATTCCTCAAATATGAAATATGAAAAGAAAAATTGCTAGGGATATTAATCCCTAAGATTAAGAAGTTGATGAATGAAACTACATAAGAAGTTGGCGAATGAAACTACATAAGAAGTTGGCGAATGAAACTACATAAATGCTTTAAAGCTGAATCAAGAGGGATGGGAAAGAACATATAATTAGAATGTTACAAGCCAGAGGAAAAGCTGAGAGTCCATAGAGCATTTAGACACAGACTGTGAAAGGAAGAGGAGATGGTTTGCTGGAGTGATGAAGACAAGGGTTTTGAACTCTCAGGAAGGAGATCAAGCTAATGAGTAGCGCTGCAAAAGGGCTGACATGACAAGAAAGGTGTGAGGGAAATATAACCCAATCCCTGGCATTCGACTGGATGTTAAATTAACTGAAATGAGAACCTGCGATCTAAAAGGAATCCCACAGAAGTAATCACAGCCATGGTATCAGAGTAAGGAAGGCTAAATCTGAGTTCCTGTTAAAGAGGCAAAAGGGTAGAGGGGTTAAAAGTGTGGGCTTTGATTAAAAATGATTACAGCTATGGGCCTGGATCAAAAGTAAGCTTTGTAGACACAGAAGTGGGTGCATTTGAGGCTCCAAACTGCCAGACAATAGTGTATCACTTGGGCAAGTTGTTATCAGTAGAACAAGGGTAGTAACAATATCTACCTCTTTTCTCCATAGTAAAGATGAAATGAGATCACTCATTCATTCAACAGAAATGTCTTAAGTGCCTGCATTGTGTCAGATACTATCGGACACTTAAATACATGCTGAACAAAGATAGTTTTGCTCTTGCAGAGCCTCACTTTACAGACAGTATCAAAAAAAAAGAAAAAACAGATATATGATGAAAAATTGGGGTAATTGTATGGCAAGCATGCTACTCTAACAGAAAACAGTTGGTAACTATTCCAGGCTAGGGAAGCCAAAGCCTGTTGAAGGTGAGAGGTAGGAAGATGGGTAAAGCATGGAGAGAACTTGGTGCCTCCTCCAAGAAGTACAGAAAATGCACACTGAGCCCAAGTTTTAGTGAGAAGATTGGAAAAGCTGGTATTTGTAAGAGCTTAATGGCACCCTCATCAAATGAGTACTATATAAAGAAAAAGTATGCTGCATCCTCTTATTGCAAGGGTAAGTATCAGGAAAGCAACAAGCAGATTATTTGATGAAATGAGAGCTAAATAATAGAATAGAAGAAAGAAGAAGGGATGAGGGATGCACTTGGACTTTTTTAAAGGCAGAAATGTTAGAACATCTGAAGTAATTTAAGATTTGGAATTGTAGTATCCATAATGTTCTGAAGGTTGGGGGAAAGCCTAGAAGTCTGGTTCATTTAAGAGAATAGGCATATTAAGAGACCAGCAGAGATTTGAAAATTGAAGAGGACTCTAGCCGTCCAGTGATTAAGAATCCACCTGCCAATGCAAGAACATGGGTTCTATCCCTGGTCCAGGAAGATTCCACATGCCCCAGGGCTACTAAGTCTGTGAGTCCAAGTTCTAGAGCCTATATGCTGCAACTACTGAGCCTACTCTCTGCAACTTGAGAAAAAAGACCAGTGCAGACAAAAATAAAATAAATAAATAAAATTAAAAAATAAAATTGAAGATAACTTGAGAAGAGAGTGAAGAGCTAAAAATAAAGAGTAAAGAAGTAACAACTGTGTTCAAGGACACAACAATAAAAGAGAACAAACAAAAGGAAACCAACAGCAAAGACAGTAGGGACAAAACAGGTAACCATAAAGATTAGAAGCAGACAGAGGGCTGCATTAAATGGAAAAGTAAGTGACTCAGTTCTTAAGTATTTCACAATACATCTTATATTTTAAGTTATAATGTGGTTTTGAATAAGGATAATCCCAGATGCTCAGCTCTCAGGAAATTCTATATTTAGGCTGCTATTTCTTATCCCATGCCTGTGACCTTTTTGACCCATACCCTCAAAGGGTTTGCAATCTAGAGGGGGAAACAGGAGATCTTTGCAGACAGTTGGAAGGTAACACAAGGCAGCTTACACTAAATTCCAAAGAAGCAGGGTGGAACTTAAGTAAACAGTAGCCTGTAACTAGGGAGGGATGAATGACAAGGGGAGTGTCACACTGAGAAAAAGGAACTCTGGATAGACTTAGATAAGAAAACCGGAGTAAGAAATATCCTAAAAGAAGGCATAGAACCATGTGGTCACAGAACCTGACATTAGACTTTTAGAAAATAACAGGCAGGTCAATGGGGTGGAGCAGAATTTGCAAATCAGTGGGTATCTTATGATATACAAGCAAAATATGCCAGAGTGTGCCATCATGGGAGAGGGAAATATGTAGCTATCCTTAGATTTGAGGACTAGGTTTTCTGCTAAAATATTACATTTACATAGTTTGCATTTAAAATTGGCCTTTTCTATTTTATATTTGTTTTATTTTTTGAGGTAAAGAAAAAAAAAACAAAAAGCAGAGATATTTGAAAAGAGTATGAATTATAGTACAATTGACACAACCTAAAAATATTAAAACAGTAAGTTAATCTGCCAAAAAAAAAAAAAAAGAATGCTCTGAACTACTTTTGTGCTAGGTACAGGAAAAAGGTCGCTGGAGGAGGGCATGGCAACCCACTCCAGTAATCTTGCTTGGAGAATCCCATGGACAGAGAAGCCAAGTGGGCTGCAGTCCATGGGTTCACCAAGAGTTGGACACTGAAGCGACTTAGTATGCACTCACGCACAGGAAAAAGCAGTTCTTATCTACACCAAATGGCATCATCTTTAGCATTCCTGATTTGCTAAATGATCGCTACTTAAAAATTTAAAATAGCTTCTCCTGCAGAAGTTCTTGACTTATACCCACCCCTGGGAAGTTCAGTTCAGTTCAGTCGCTTAGTCCTGTCCGACTCTTCGCAACCCCATGAATCGCAGCATGCCAGGCCTCCCTGTCCATCACCAACTCCCAGAGTTCACTCAGACTCACGTCCATCGAGTCAGTGATGCCATCCAGCCATCTCATCCTCTGTCGTCCCCTTCTCCTCCTGCCCCCAATCCCTCCCAGTATCAGAGTCTTTTCTAATGAGTCACCTCTTCTCATGAGGTGGCCAAAGTACTGGAGTTTCAGCTTTAGCATCATTCCTTCCAAAGAAATCCCAGGGCCAGTCTCCTTCAGAATGGACTGGTTGGATCTCCTTGCAGTCCAAGGGACTCTCAAGAGTCTTCTCCAACACCACAGTTCAAAAGCGTCAATTCTTTGGTGCTCAGCCTTCTTCACAGTCCAACCACAGCAGATTCCCAAAGGGAACTACTGAACCCTCAATTTTACTTGCTCTAAGGTAAAGTAAGGTGAAGTCGCACAGTCGTGTCCGACTCTTTGCTACCACACACACTTAACCAAGCTCCTCCGTCCGTGGGATTTTCCAGACAAGAGTACTGGAGTGGGTTGCCATTTCCTTCTCCAGAGGATCTTCCCCACCCAGGGTTCGAACCCAGGTCTCCCACATTGTAGGCAGACGCCTTCCCATCTGAGCCATCAGGGAAGTCCTTAGTCCTTAGTCCAGAGGGAACTACTGAGCCCTCCATGTTACTTGCTCTATCTGTATATTTTTTCTCGTTGCTGTTCTAAATTGTCTTAGAGTTACTTGGTTTGGGCGTTAGGAAGAAAAATAAAATTGAGTACAGCTCTTTTTCTTGCAAAAGAGTAAACTTAAGTATTTCTAAGGGAGCAGGATGCTGACAGCATATATGCAACTGCACCCACTATTAAGATCATGAGCTTTGCAGACAAACTTATTGATGCAGAATCTGGGTTCTGAAACTGTGAAGCTTCACTCATGGCCTTGACAAAGGACTCCAAGGAGAGACTTGATGTGTGCAACTGTTACATGAGAATAATCATATCACATACCTCATCCTTGTTGGAAGGATAAGTCTGTAAATTTACATGTGAGACTATAAATGTAAACTTGACATAGGATCAGTATATTTTAAGAGCTCAAAAATGTTAGCTCCTATTACTACTTTATGCTATGACTACTGTCTTGCTTTTAATTATCCCATTTTCTGGAAAGATCTCTAAGCCATAAGATAATAAAAAATTAAACAGAAAAGCTGTATCATGCCACCTTACTTCAGGTTTCCCAGGTGGCTCAGATGGTAAAGCATCTGCCTGCAATGAAGGAGACCTGAATTCTATCCCTAAGTCAGGAAGATCCCCTGGAGAAGGAAATGGCACCCCACTCAAGTATTCTTGCCTGAATTCCATGGACACAGGAGCTATAGTCCATGGGGTTGAAAAGAGTCAGACATGACTGAGTGACTTCACTTTCACATTCACTTTTCACCACCTTACTTCACTTTATAGTTTATACAGAATTTTAATGTTTTCATTAATTGATTCTCAGAAAAATTCTGTGAAATGGGTCACTGTTACCCTCATGCTATCTTTTTTGTTATTGTTTAGTTGCTGAGTTGTGTCTGACTCTTTCATGACCCCACGGACTAAAGAGCCCGCCAAGATCCTCTGTTCATGGGATTTCCTAGGCAAGAATACTGGAGTGGGTTGCCATTTCCTTCTCCAGGAGATCTGCCTGACCCAGGGATCGAACCTGCGTCTCCTGTATTGGCAGGAGGATACTTTACCACTGAAACACCTGGGAAGCTCATCTTTTTTTTTTTTCAAATACAGGACTTTAGTTGTTTATTAATAAAGTATATCATCATTATGATTTTGGGGAAAAAACTTAAAAATCTTCAACCTTCAAGTTAATGTAGGTTCAGTTCAGTTCAGTTCAGTCGCTCAGTTGTGGCCAACTTTGCGACCCTATGAATCACAGCACAGGCCTCCCTGTCCATCACCAACTCCCGGAGTTCACTCAGACTCATGTCCATCGAGTCAGTGATGCCATCCAGCCATCTCATCCTCAGTCGCCCCTTCTCCTCCTGCCCCCAATCCCTCCCAGCATCAAAGTCTTTTCCAATGAGTCAGCTCTTCACATGAGGTGGCCAAAGTACTGGAGTTTCAGCTTTAGCATCATTCCTTCCAAAGAAATCCCAGGGCTGATCTCCTTCAGAATGGACTGGTTGGATCTCCTTGCAGTCCAAGGGACTCTCAAGAGTCTTCTCCAACACCACAGTTCAAAAGCATCAATTCTTCAGTGCCCAGCTTTCTTCATAGTCCAGCTTTCACATCCATACATGACCACTGGAAAGGCCATAGCCTTGACTAGACAGATCTTTGCTGGCAAAATAATGTTTTTGCTTTTTAATATGCTGTATAGATTGGTCATAACTTTCCTTCCAAGGAGTAAGCATATTTTAATTTCATGGCTGCAGTCACCATCTGCACTGATTTTGGAGCCCAGAAAAGTAAAGTCAGCCATTGTTTTCAGTGTTTGCCCATCATTTGCCATGAAGTGATGGGGCCAGATGCCATGATCTTAGTTTTCTGAATGTTGAGCTTTAAGCCAACCTTTTCACTCTCCTCTTTCACTTTCATCAAGAGGCTCTTTCATTCTTCTTCACTTTCTGCCATAGGGGTGGTGTCATGTGCATATCTGAGGTTTCAATATTTCTCCTGGTAGTCTTGATTCCAGCCCAGTGTTTCTTATTATGTACTCTGCATAGAAGTTAAATAAGCACAGTGACAATATACAGCCTTGACATACTCCTTTTCCTTTTGGAACCAGTCTGTTGTTCTATGTCCAGTTCTAACTGTTGCTTCCTAAGCTGCATACAGGTTTCTCAAGAGGCAGGTCAAGTGGTCTGGTATTATTTCTTTCAGAATTTTCCACAGTTTATTGTGATTCACACAGTCAAAGGCTTTGGCATAGTCAATAAAGCAGAAATAGATGTTTTTCTGGAACTCTCTTGCTTTTTCAATCATCCAGTGGATGTTGACAATTTGATCTCTGGTTCCTATGCCTTTTCTAAAACAACCTTGAACATCTAGAAGTTCACAGCTCACATATTGCTGAAGCCTGGCTTGGAGAATTTTAAGACCAGCCTAGATAGCATATTAAAAAGCAGAGACATTACTCTGTCAACAAAATTCCATCTAGCCAAGCCTATGGTTTTTCCAGTGGTCGTGTATGGAATGTAAAAGTTGGACTATAAAGAAAGCTGAATGCCAAAGTGCAATGCTTTTGAACCGTGGTGTTGGAGAAGACTCTTGAGAGTTCCTTGGACTGCAAGGAGATTCAACCAGTCCATCCTAAAGGCGATCTCTCCTGGGCATTCATTGGAAGGACTGATGTTGAAGCTGAAACTGCAATACTTTGGCCACCTGATGAGAAGAGCTGACTCACTGGAAAAGACCCTGATGCTGGGAAAGATTGAGGGCTGGAGGAGAACTGGATGACAGAGGATAAGATGATTGGATGGCATCACCTACTCAGTACACATGGGTTTGAGTGGACTCCAGGAGTTGGTGATCGACAGGGAGGCCTGGCGTGCTGCAGTTGATGGGGTCGCAAGGAGTCGGACACGACTAAGTGACTGAACTGAACTGAATTGCATGTCCCAGAGCCCATGCTCTGCAATAAGAGAAACCATTGCAATGAGAAGACCATGCACTGCAGTTAGAGAATAGACCCCACTTGCTGCAACTAGAGAAAGTTCCTAACCACAACAAAGTGCCAGTGCCGCTAAAAATAAAATAAATAATTAAACTGAAAAGAAAAAGACTATTCCCCCAGCTGCTGCAATTACAGACAGTCCCTTAGAGGTTACACCTGGATCAGAGAAAATCCCCTTGCCCAAGTCATGCCCACTTCCTGAGAATTCATAGAAAACATGATCAACTTGAACATCTAAAGGAACAGTCCCCTTGCTCCAAACTGTGTCACTTCTGAAAGGTCATTCCTCTTTGGAGTTTGCCATAGGTTGGCTGACGCTGGTACTGTATGATAGTTCACCTCTTTCCTCTGATCTCTCCTGCTTCCTCATCTTCCTTTCCACAATATTGATCCCAGAGAATTCCTCAATAGAACCTCTGCACACTGATTGATATCCTCTCAGACTCTACTTCCATGATGATTGTCTGTGTCAACTTGACTAGGCTATGGCACCCAGGTTTTGCTCAAGCACAGATGAAATGTTCCTTTAAAGGTATTTTTCAGATGTGCTTAACACTTAAATCAGTATTCTTTCAGTATTCCATAATATTGGTGGGCTTTATTTAACGTGTTGAAGGCCTTAAGACTGACATCTCCCAAGGAGGAAAGAATTCTGCTTCTAGACTGCCTTAAGACTCAACTTGCAACATCAACTCTTCCCTGGGTCCCCAGCAGATAGACAGACAGATAGGTATGTAGATAGATAGATGGGTTTCTCTGGAGAATCAATATAACTTCCTGGAATTCTACTACAATATCAAGCATTTATGATACACTAATTAATGATCATTAGCACTAGAGCTGTCTTCTTATATTCAGCCACAGAGGGCCTTACACTCAGAAGGACTAATTTATATGCTCTACTATCATGATCTTGAAAATCTTGGTAACTTTACTTTTAAATGTGCATTTTGTAAGTGAAATTTTATGGAATGATAGAACATTTATGAGCAGAGGGAGACACATGTAATATGCACAATCACTATTCTTTGCTATGTCATTCATGTACAGCACCTTGATATTCTGAGCCATGAATCCCAGTGGACTCACAATGCATGGGAACTCAGTGAGACTCAGAGTGAGTGCAGGATAAAGTTGTTTTGTCTCCAATTGAATAAGTTGATGGGGAAGGACAGCTAACAGCTCTGAGAAGCCACATTTACAGTTCTAACCAAAAGTCACAGCTAACAACAGAAAAGAAGACAATGGCATTCTAACAAATATATATAGCTGAGAAACACTATTATATTCCAGTTTATTCATATTACCTCTGTATATCAGCCGATTACTTATCTTTAGTCCTTTCTTATTCATCAGTAGTTGAGGGTAGAGAGTGCTGGGAAATGTATATTTATCAAAAAATAAAGCTTAGTGTTGAGATCAGTTCAGTTCAGTTCAGTTGTTCAGTCATGTCTGACTCTTTGCAACACCATTCCTTTTCATAATATTCATGGGGTTCTCAAGTCAAGAATACTGAAATGGTTTGCCATGCCCTTCTCCAGTGGACCACATTTTGTCAGATTTCTCCACTATGACCCGTCAATCCTGGGTTAGCTCTACACAGGATGGCTCATAGTTTTATTGATTTAGACAAGGCTGTGGTCCATGTGATCAGATTGCTTAGTTTTCTGTGATTATGGTTTTCAGCCTGTCTGCCCTCTGATGGAGAAGGATAAGAGATTTATGGAAGCTTCCTGATGAGGGAGACTGACTAAGGGGAAAATTGGATCTTGTTCTGATGGGCGGGGCCATGCTCAGCAAATCTTTAAGCCAAATTTCTCTTAATGGGTGGAGCTGTGTTCCCTCCCTGCTGTTTAGCTGGGGCCAACCTTGAGAACCCCATGAACAGTATGAAAAGGCAAAATGATAGGATACTGAAAGAGGAACTCCCCAGGTCACTAGGTGCCCAAAATGCTACTGGAGAACAATGGAGAAACAACTCCAGAAAGAATGAAGGGATGGAGCCAAAGCAAAAACAACATCTAGTTGTGGATGTGACTGGTGATAGAAGCAAGGTCCAGTGCTGTAAAGAGGAATATTGCATCAGTTCAGTTCAGTTGCTCAGATAGGAACCTGAAATATTAGGTCCATGAATCAAGGCAAATTGGAAGTGGTCAAACAAGAGATGGCAAGAGTGAATGTCAACATTCTAGGAATCAGTGAACTAAAATAGACTGGAATGGGTGAATTTAACTCAGATGACCGTTTTATCTACTACTGCAGGGAGGAATCCCTTAGAAGACAGGCAGTAGCCATCATGGTCAACAAAAAAGTCCAAAATACAGTACTTGGATGCAATCAAAAAAATGACAGAATGATCTCTGTTTGTTTCCAAGGCAAACCATTCAGTATCACAGTAATCCAAGTCTATGCCTCAACCAATAACGCTGAAAAAGCCGAAGTTGAACAACCGTCTATGAAGACCTACAAGGTCTTTCAGAACTAACACCCAAAAAATATGACCTTTTCATTATAGGGGACTGGAATACAAAAGTAGGAAGTCAAGAAACACCTGGAGTAACAGGCAAATTTGGCCTTGGAGTACAGAATGAAACAGGGCAAAGGCTAATAGTTTTGCCAAGAGAGGCACTGGTCATAGCAAACACCCTCTTCCAGCAACACAAGAGAAGACTCTGCACATGGACATCACCAGATGGTCAACACTGAAATCAGATTGATTATCTTTGCAGCCAAAGATGGAGAAGCTCTATACAGTCAGCAAAAACAAGACCAAGAGCTGAGGAAGGCTTTCTTATCTCCTTGCTATTCTTTGGAAGTCTGCATTCAGATGCTTATATCTTTCCTTTTCTCCTTTGCTTTTCAGTTCTCTTCTTTTCACAGCTATTTGTAAGGCCTCCCCAGACAGCCATTTTGCTCTTTTGCATTTCTTTTCCATGGGGATGGTCTTGATTCTTGTCTTATGTACAATGTCATGAGCCTCCATCCATAGTTCATCAGGCACTCTGTCTATCAGATCTAGTCCCTTAAATCTATTTCTCACTTCCACTGTATAATCATAAGGGATTTGATTTAGGTTGGAGAAGACAATGGCATCCCACTCCAGTACTCTTNATTTTCTTGGCAAAACTCTATTAGCCTTTGCCCTGCTTCATTCTGTACTCCAAGGCCAAATTTGCCTGTTACTCCAGGTGTTTCTTGACTTCCTACTTTTGCATTACAGTCACCTATAATGAAAAGGACATCTTTTTGGGGGTGTTAGTTCTAGAAGGTCTTGTAGGCCTTCATAGAACCATTCAACTTCAGCTTCTTCACCGTTACTGGTTGGGGCATAAACTTGCATTACTGTGATATTGAATGGTTTGCCTTGGAAACAAATAGAGATCATTCTGTCGTATTTGAGACTGCATCCAAGTACTGCATTTTGGACTCTTTTGTTGACCATGATGGCTGCATGTCTTCTAAGGGATTCCTGCCAACAGTAGTAGATATAACGGTCATCTGAGTTAAATTCACCCATTCCAGTCCATTTTAGTTCGCTGATTCCTAGAATGTCAACGTTTACTCTTGCCATCTCTTGTTTGACCACTTCCAATTTGCCTTGATTCATGGACCGGGCATTCCAGATTCCTATGCAATATTGCTGTTTACAGCATTGGACCTTGCTTCTATCACCAGTCACATCCACAACTGGATATTGTTTTTGCTTTGGCTCCATCCCTTCATTCTTTCTGGAGTTATTTCTCCACTGATATCCAGTAGCATATTGGGCACCTAGTGACCTGGGGAGTTCCTCTTTCAGTATCCTATCATTTTGCCTTTTCATACTGCTCATGGTGTTCTCAAGGCAAGAATACTGAAGTGGTTTTCTGTTCCCTTCTCCAGTGGACCACGTTCTGTCAGACTTCTCCACGATGATGCACCCATCTTGGGTGACCCCACAGGGCATGGCTTAGTTTAATTGAGTTAGATCAGGCTGTGGTCCTAGTGTGATTAGATTGACTTGTTTTATGTGATTATGGTTTCAGTGTGTCTGCCCTCTGATGCCCTCTTGCAACACTTACTGTCTTACTTGGATTTCTCTTACCTTGGACGTAGGGTATCTCTTCACGGCTGCTCCAGCAAAGTGCAGCCACTGCTCCTTACTTTGGATGGGGGGGTATCTCCTCACCACCACCCCTCTTGACCTAGAATGTGGAGTGGCTCCTCTCGGTCCTCCTGATCTCATGCAGCCACCACTCATAAATACAAAACTTATAACTAAAAATTCTAAAAGAAGAAGTAAGAAAAAAACTTTGATATCATGAATTAGGCAAAGATGTCTTAAATAAGATATCAAAAGTGTGATCTATAAAAGAAACAATTGATAAATTAGCCTTTACTAAAATTAACAATGCATGCTCTTCTAAAACTGTTAGGGGAAGCACATTGATTGAAATCGCCCACCCTGGCCAACCACCATAGTAACCATCTGTGTGAATTATTTTATGACAAGAGGTCCTGGTAAGGAACACAGTGTTAATAAGCCACGACCAACCAGAAGCTTCCTGATAGAGACTGACTGAGGGGGAAACTGAGTCTTGTTCTGTGGACAGGGCCATGCACAGTAAATCTTTAATCGAGTTTTATGTTGATGGTGAAGCTGTGTTCCCTCCCTGCTATTTACTTGGGGCCAAATTATGGTGGAGGTGATGAAGACAATTGTTACCTCTTTCGAAAGATCCCATGCAAGTACTGCTACACTCACTGCCCTCAACCCTGCAGCAGGCCACCACCAACCTACACCTCCACTGGAGACTCCTGAACACTCCCGGGCAAGTCTGGGTCAATCTCTTGTGGGGTCACTGCTCCTTTCTCCTGGGTTCTGGTGCATACAAGGTTCTGTTTTTTCCCTCCAGGTGTCTATTTCCCAGTCCTGTGGAAGTTCTAGCAGCTCTATGGTGGGTTTATGGTGACCTACTCCAAGAGGGCTTATGCCATACCCAAGTCTGCTGCACCTAGAGCCCATGGCCCTGTGGCAGTCCACTGCTGACCCCTACCTCCATAGGAGACACTCAAACACAGTTCTGTCTCAGTCTCTGTGGGGTCTCTGGGTCCTGCTGCAAACAAGGTTGGTTGAGCCCCCTTGAATGTGTATGGTGGGAATGGGGTTTGATTATAAATGTAAATTTGTCCCTCCTACTGTCTTGCTGGGTTTCTCTGACCTTGGATGTGGGGTATCTCCCCACAGTCACTCCAGCATGCAGATGCATTATACAGGGGAAGTGAGAAATAGATTCAAAGGATTAGATCTGATAGACAGAGTGCCTGATAAACTATGGATGGAGGTTTGTGAAACTACAGGAGCCAGGGATCAAGACCATCTCCAAGAAAAGAAATGCAAAAGAGAAAAATGGTTGCCTGAGGAGGTCTTACAAATAGCTATGAAAAGAAGAGAAACAAAAAGAAAAAAGAAAAGGAACAATATACCCATTTGAATGCAGAGTTCCAGAGAATAGCAAGGAGAGATAAGAAAGCCTTCCTTAGTGATCAGTGCAAAGAAATGGAGGAAAACAATAGAATGGGAAAGATGAGAACTCGTCAAGAAAATTAGAGATAACAAGGGAATATTTCATGCAAAAGTGGGCCCAATAAAGGACAGAAATTGTATGGACTTAACAGAAACAGAAGATATTAAGAAGAGGTGGCAAGAATACACAGAATAACTATACAAAAAAGATCTTCACGACCCAGACAGTCACAATGGTATGATCACTCACCCTGCTTATCTAACTTATATGTAGAGTACACCATGAGAAACGCTGGGCTGGAAGAAGCACAAGCTGGAATCAAGATTACTGGGAGAAATATCAATAACCTCAGATTTGCAGATAACACCACCCTTATGGCAGAAAATGAAGAGGAACTGAAAAGCCTCTTGAAAGTGAAAGTGGAGAGAGAAAAAGTTGTCTTAAAGCTCAACATTCAGAAAATGAACATCATGGCCTCTGGTTCCATCACTTCATGGGAAATAGATGGAGAAACAGTGGAAACAGTGTCAGACTTTATTTTTTTACGTTCCAAAATCACTGCAGATGGTGACTGCAGCCATGAAATTAAAAGACGCTTACTCCTTGGAAGAAAAGTTTTGACCAAACTAGATAGTNGAACATCATGGCCTCTGGTTCCATCACTTCATGGGAAATAGATGGAGAAACAGTGGAAACAGTGTCAGACTTTATTTTTTTACGTTCCAAAATCACTGCAGATGGTGACTGCAGCCATGAAATTAAAAGACGCTTACTCCTTGGAAGAAAAGTTTTGACCAAACTAGATAGTATATTGAAAAGCAGAGACATTACTTTGCCAACAAAGATCTGTCTAGTCAAGGCTATGGTTTTTCCAGTGGTCATGTATGGATGTGAGAGTTGGATTGTCAAGAAAGCTGAGCACCAGTGAATTGATGTTTTGAACTGTGGTGTTGGAGAAGACTCTTTAGAGTCCCAATGCAGGAGACATGGGTTCAATCCCTGGGTCAGGAATACCCCTAGAGAAGGAAATGGCAAACCATTCTGGTATTCTTTCCTGAGAAATTCCATGGACAGAGGAACCTGGCAGGCTATAGTCCATGGAGTCACAAAAATGTCAGATATGACTTAGTGATTAAACAACAACCCTTTCTGGTTGCCTGTGCACAGTTTCTGAGACCTGTCAAAATCTCCCAAAGGGGTTTACTTTGCAGATATGGTCAGCCACAAACTCAATTGTGGTGGCTCACTAGTTCTCACTCTCAAAACTTTGTAGTCTTTTAAGCTTAATTTTTGACCTGAAAGTATTACAAAAGATAAGTTTGAAAAGTTCAGATCACAAAATAAATGCAGTGCAATCTGAGAAGAGCTTATCCAATACCCAGAGAGAGGCAATTAACTTGAAAGAATCCACAGGACCTACCCTGTGTCTAGGAGCCATCTCCAGACAATTCAGCAGCTTTCTGTGGGTCCCACTTTGTTGCCAAAACTATAGTTATTTCTTTTAGTTCCTTCATTCAAGAGAAAACAATCCACAGATTTGGATAACAAATGGCACAGCCCTCTTTCTGCAGATTTTGGGGCAAGAGGGAGTTCAACAGAGCATTGGAAGAGACAATGCAGAGGCGAGGCACATTGGCAAGGAGGTCAACACTTTCTTTTAATGCTAGTAGGTCCTATTTTTACAGTAAGATAAGCTAAAGCTGAGGAGAAGGCAATGGAAACCCACTCCAGTACTCTTGCTTGAGAAATCCCATGAACGGAGGAGCCTGTCAGGCTGCAGTCCATGGGGTCGTGAATAGTTGGACTGACTGACTGAATTCACTTTCACTTTTCACTTTCATGCATTGGAGAAGGAAATGGCAACCCACTCCAGTGTTCTTGCCTGGAGAATCCCAGGGATTTGGGAGCCTGGTGGGCTGCCATCTATGGGATCACCCAGAGTTGGACATGACTGAAGCGACTTAGCAACAAGCTAAAGCTGAGTTGGGGTTGTATGACTGGTGTATTTTGGCTTTTCTTGGAAGATGTTTCCAATAAATGCAGGGTGACCTAGGTTTAAATGTGTGATGTGGCCTGGGCCACTGGGGTGATCTTCATTTTGTGGGTCCAGATACAACAAATTAACTTTATCTTTNACATGACTGAAGCGACTTAGCAACAAGCTAAAGCTGAGTTGGGGTTGTATGACTGGTGTATTTTGGCTTTTCTTGGAAGATGTTTCCAATAAATGCAGGGTGACCTAGGTTTAAATGTGTGATGTGGCCTGGGCCACTGGGGTGATCTTCATTTTGTGGGTCCAGATACAACAAATTAACTTTATCTTTGAACAATACTGCTTATACAAATATACCCAACAAAAATGCATGCCTATGTGTCCCCAAATTCATGGTTAATAATGCTTATTTGACGCAAATTAGAAGCAATCCAGTGTCCATGAATATGAAAACAAATCAATGCATGCCTACTCAGTCACTGCAGATTCTTTGTGACCCTATGGACTGTAGCATGCCAGGCTCTTGTTTCATGGAATTCTTCAGGATAGAATACTGAAATGAGTTTCCATAGCCCTCCTCCAGGGGATTTTCCCTACCCAGGGATCAAATCCAAGTTTCCTGCATTGCAGGGAGACTCCTTACCAATGAGCCACCGGGAAAGCCAAAACAAATCAATAAATTGTGGTGTATCTATATATTTGAATTTTATGGAATGATGAAAATCAACTGATGATCCATACAACAACATATAAATATCTCAGACTTTATGCTGAACAACAACAGTGAGATTTAAATGAGAAAATGATGTATATTTCAATTTTATAGATTCTATAAGTAGGTGGCATTAATTGATTGTGATAGATTTTACCATCTGAGCCACCAGGGAAGTCCAGTAGATTTTGAGTAGCTGTTAATTTTGAGTGACTAGTGATTGGGAGAGGGCAAGGGTGAGGAACTCAGGTTGCAGGTAGTGAAAATATTTGTGATTTGGTTAGCTTTTTCAGGTGGAAAATATATGGATTCAAGATCTGTTTAAGGTTTTTTTGTAGATATGTTATCAGATTTCAGTGACAGATATGCTTAATATATAAGTAAAAAAATAAAAACCTGGAGGCACAACAATGGTAATTTGGAGGAGTAACAGTGAGAAGTAGTTGGATCTGTTTTGAAGGTAGAGGTGAGAGAAAAATTAAGTTTTTTGCTAAACCCTTGAGAGCAGGTTTTTATCTCATGTAACATGGCAGANGGCAGGAGGAGAACGAGATGACAGAGGATGAGATGGCTGGATGGCATCACTGACTCGATGGACGTGAGTCTGAGTGAACTCCAGGAGTTGATGATAGACAGGGAGGCCTGGTGTGCTGTGATTCATGGAGTTGCAAAAAGTTGGACACGACTGAGTGACTGAACTGAACTGAACTGTACTGATGATCATTCATCTAGAACCAGACATCCTGGAATGCAAAGTCAAGTGGGCCTTAGGAAGCATCACTACAAACAAAGCTCGTGGATGGGATGAAATTCCACTTGAGCTATTTCAAATCCTGAAAGATGATGCTGTGAAAGTGCTGCACTCATTATGCCAGCAAATTTGGAAGACTCAACAGTGGCCACAGGACTGGAAAAGGTCAGTTTTCATTCCAATTGCTAAGAAAGGCAATGCCAAAGAATGCTCAAACTACCGCACAACTGCAGTTATCTCATACACTAGTAAAGTAATGCCCAAAATTCTCCAAGCCAGTCTTTAACAATACATGAATGGTGAACTTCCAGATGTTCAAGCTGGTTTTAGAAAAGGCAGGGGAACCAGAGATCAAATTTGCAATGTCCATTGGGTTATCGAAAAAGCAAGCGAGTTCCAGAAAAACATCTACTTCTGCTTTATTGACTATGCCAAAGCCTTTGACTGTGTGGATCACAATAAACTGTGGAAAATTCTGAAAGAGATGGGAATACTAGACCACTTGACCTGCTTCCTGAGAAATTTGTATGCAGATCAAGAAGCAACAGTTAGAACTGGACATGGAACAAATAACAGACTAATTACAAATAGGGAAAGCAGTACCTCAAGGCTGTATATTATCACCATGTTTATTTAACTTCTATGCAGAGTACATCATGAGAAATGCTGGACTGTATGAAGTACAAACTAGAACCAAGATTGCTGGGAGAAATATCAATAACCTCAGATATGCAGATGACACTAATCTTATGGCAGAAAGGGAAGAAAAACTAAATAAAAAGCCTGTTGATGAAAGTGAAAGAAGATAGTGAAAAATTTGACTTAAAGCTCAGCATTCAGAAAACTAAGATCATGGCATCTGGTCTCATCACTTCATGGGAAATAGATGGGTAAACAGTGGAAACAATGCTTGACCTTATTTTTTCTGGGCTCCAAAATCACTGCCGATGGTGATTGCAGCCATGAAATTAAAAGATGCTTACGCCTTGGAAGAAAAGTTATGACCAACCTAGACAACATATTAAAAAGCAGAGACATTACTTTGCCAACAAAGGTCCATCTAGTCAAGGCCTGGTTTTTCCAGTAATCATATACGGATGTGAGAGTTGGACTATAAAGAAAGCTGAGTGCTGAAGAATTGATGCTTTTAAACTGTGGTGTTGGAGAAGACTCTCGAGAGTCCCTTGGACTGCAAGGAGATTCAACCAGTCCATCCTAAAGGAGATCAGTCCTGAATATTCATTAAAAGGACTGATGCTAAAGCTGAAACTCCAATAGTTTGGCCACCTGGTGTGAAGAGCTGACTCACTTGAAAAGACCCTGATGGTGGGAAAGATTGAAGGCAAGAGGAGAAGGGGATGAAAGATGGTTGGATGGCATCACCAACTCAATGGACATACGTTTGAGTAAACTCTGGGAATTGGTGATGGACAGAGAAGCCTGGTGTGCTGCAACCCATGGTGTTTTCAAAGAGTTGGACACGACTGAGTGACTGAACTGAACTGAATCAACTGGAAGAGTACAGGAGAGGTCAAAAGGAAACACCTTGAGATTGACCACATCTCAGAATCCTTCTCGCTGACATCACCTTCGCTGAGCAATGCATGTATCACCAGGAAGAACCCTGAATCAGAATTATCAGCCAAAGACAACACAGAAACTAATCCCATTACCATAAAACCCAAGACTGTGAGCCACATGGTAGAACAGTCCTTCTGGGTTCCCTTACCCTACTATTCTCTGCCTGGATGCCCTTCCCAATAAAATCTCTTGCTTTATCAGAGTGTGTGTCTCCTAAGACAATTGATTTCTGAGCATTAGACAAGAGCCTACTCTCTGGCCCTAGATGGGTCCTCCTTCCTACAACAAAACCATCATTAAGAGAATGAAAAAACAAGCCACAGATTGGGAGAAATAGTTGTCAAACATATATGTAATAAAGAACATAAACCCAAGAATTAAAAGAACTTTTTTATAGCATTTTTATAGTTATTTAATGTTTATTTAAATTCCAAGAAAACAAACCATCTAACTTCTTAAAAAATCAGGAAGAGTCCTGAATAAACAATTCATCAATGAAGAAACGTGGATGTCAAATAAGCACATTAAAAAGATGCTCAACATAATTATAATTTTGATTATAAAGTTGAAAGCAAAATCTCAGATGCCACTGATATCTATTAGAGTGGCTAAAACTTTTAAAACTGACCATAGCACATGTTGGAGAGGATATGGAGGAACAGGACCACTCCTGTACTGCTGGTGGAAATCCAAAATTCTACAAGTATTTTGGAAGATGGTTTAGCAATTTCTTAAAAGGTTAAACATGCACCTAAGATAAGATGTAATATCCATTGTGTTAACTAGAAAAAAATCTTTGTTATCTGAAGATCCAGTTCCCTATTTTGTCCCCTTTTGTATATGTCTAAAATAATCCAGAATAAAAATTTTGAATGAAGTACCTTTGTCTTTTTGGTACAACATAATGAGAGTCATGGAACAAGAAGTGGCTTGAGATGATGACATATCAATTTCTGTCCCCCACTGGGAGGTAAACAAGTGCTTTTAATGTTTAGACTTATTATAGCCTCAATTGTGTCACTAGAGTTTTCAAAAGACATGCCGGACCTGCACAAATTTAATTTGACCCCTTTATGAGCCTCATTTATTCCCCTCTACGCTCACTGCCCTGCATCAGGGCAATAACCAAAACCTGTCACTGTGAGCAGTAAAGATTTTCCTATATAGCATGACTCCTGAGAGAATAGAGAAGCAGAGAAAAATGATGCAGAATTGTTTGATTGGTCAGTCATTTGTTATCTCTCTTCTAGGTAGTTCTGGCTGATTCAAAGTCAGACAGGTGCTGAAATAACAATCAGATATGCTTTTCATGCGAGCTCCACTGATAATAATTCACAACCTTGGGCAAGTCCCTTCACCTCTGTGCACTTAGTTCCCTCCAGTGTGAGAGACTTGGTCTCAACTGTCTCCAAGGTCTGTTCCAGGACTAATACCTACAAATATTCTCCTTCTCTGTTCTATATCCTCCCTGAATAATAAAATTCAGGGTGATACTCACCCAAGATTTTACAATGTGGGCACCAGGCTATGAAAGGTGAGAGCTGGGCAGGAGGAGTGTCTGAAATGGACAGGTCTTATCTGGGTTATACTGTCAAGTTCATTACACTGAAGTTTGAATATGCATCTTGTGCAGGCAGGGTTTGTTCAGAAGAATAGAATGATTTAATGTACTTCTCAAGCAAATGTGTAATTTCCTAGAAACTACAGGGATTTCTTTCAACTAAAGTAGATAAAGCAATTAGATCTAACGAGAGATTGAAACCAGGGATCATAACCAGTGTCACTCACCCAGCTTGCCTTCCCCAACTCCCTCCTCTTACTCTGCCTCCACAAAGGCCTTACTCCTGTCTTTCTGCAAAGCAATATTTTGTGTTTCAGTGGCCTATGGTGGGAAATGTCTAATGGTCCCACATGAATCCTTATCTCAATGTCCAGCACCACCTATCTTGTCTTAGGAATTCTGACCGAGAATTCCAGATTCCCAAGAGGGTAACCCCAGTGGAGCCAGCTTACAGTCTTGGTTCCAGGGTACAGACAGCCAAACTGGTGAGGGGCAGAGAGGTGGGCCATATCTCTGGGGATAGAGTAAGGGGAGGTCTGAGAATCCAACTTAATGCCCAGGGAACAAGTTTCTTTCCCTAATAAGAACAGAGTTCTTAATTTCTTAGATCTCTCGAACTTTACAGATGAGGGGCTGAGGTCCAACTAGTTGTGGCAGAGTTGGATCTGGAATTCTGGCCACTTGATTTCCAACCCAGGATGTTCTTTTAGGATGAGTTCTTCCAGAAGCTCTCCTCATGTCCAGGGTGGTACTGATGTATTAAGAGTCTAGTACAAGGAATTGTACCAGTTATGACAAGGACTGCCATTAAATCATCAAAAGGGAATGTGCATTTATAAAAGACTGTGTTTTCCAAAAATGACCACAACACTCTCAATATACTTCATGCCCTTCCTACACTATCCCTCAATACTTCTCCAGGGAGTGATGAAGTTTGTGTCCCATCTCTTAAACTTTGGAAAATCTTAGTGGTTTCTTCAAAAATAGGGCAGAATGAATGATGCATCTTCTGAGGCTACATCATGAAAATGCCATTCACATCTACCATACTCTCTTGGGACACTTCTCTTGGAATCTAGGTACCATATTTAAAGAAGCTCAAGATAAACCAAATACAGAGAGGCAATCTGTAACTGTTAAGCTGAGAGCTCAGTTGAGGTCCCAGCCAACAGCCAGAACTGTCAATCATGTGAGTGAAGACCCCTCCACTACCAGGTAATTCCAGCCCCCCAAGCCATTGAGAGACTCCAGCGTTTGAATCTGAGGACCCAGACCTGAAGGAGCATCAGAGAATGCTGTGCCCTGTCTGGATTCCTGACCCACAAAATCTATGATTATGAGAAGACAGTTACTTTATGCCATTGAGTCTTGGGCTTGTTTGTTATCACAGTAACTGGAATCACACTGGTAAATCATCTACTAGCAAAACTGGATCTTAAATTTTTCCAGGGTATTTTTATGTTTTCCATTATTTTTAGAAGAAAGTCTTCAATTGTACACCTACTAGTTGCCCAATTTAAAAATAAGACATATAGATTAAACCCATGTTTGGAGTCTGTGGACACTTGTTCCATCCCTGCTGCAGTAACTGGTTAGTGCACAGTGCCTGTCAGTATATGATAAGGCAGGATTCCCTCGTGACCCACAGAAGCAGTCTGAAGTTTTCCTCAATTCTCTATACTTCATTCCATTCTTAGAATCTTCTCTTTTCCATTATTACTATTTTCCCTCAACTGTGGCAAAGCTAAAGAGCCAAGTGTTTCCTTTACTTGTGCCATTAGAGAAGCTTTGGTACTGTCTCTAGCAAATCCAGGTGGTTCTGATATCTGATTCTGTTGGGTGGAGAAAGCTAGACTCTAGTAGCTTCCCTCCTCACCCATGCTTGATCTCCATCTTGCAGCTGTGGACTCCTGGCTCTGGCTTTCATCTCTATTTTACTGTGACCCCCACTATGCCTCAAATTCACATCTATTCTCAGCACTTCAATTGTGCTCTGACCATTACACATCAATGAAGCCCTCATTATTATCTGCAGAATAATACATGGTTATGCCTCCAGGAGGGCTTTTCTTGTGGCTCAGCTGGTAAAAAATCCGCCTGCAATGTGGGAGACCTGGGTTCAATCCCTGGGTTGGGAAGATCCCCTGAGAAGGGAAAACCTACCCACTCCAGTATTCTGTCCTGGAGAATTCCATGGGGTCCATGGAATCTCAAAGTCCATGGCGTCACAAAGAGACAGACATGACTGAACAACTTTCACTTCACTTGAATGCCTCCAGGAACTGTGCTGGGGAGTGGGATATGAAGGTGAAGGTGATACAGGTCAGGTCTTCAAGAAGCTCACAATCATTGCCACAGAAATTTGGCAACTTCTCCCCCATCAGCACCTGTAAAACTCTGTTGTAGAGGTCCATGTAATTCCTCATCGTCCAATAAATAAATAACTGCAGAGTTACCACTAACTAACTGAGATTTGGGACATATTTCTTAATATTCCTGACTCTCCATTTGTTTGCCTGTACAATGGGGTTGCTACTACCTGGTTACATAGATTGTGGGAAAGGTAAAATATATCAGCAGATGCAGAGTTTTAAGTCTAGCAGATCTGAGGAACTCAATAAATGCTGTTTTTCTCTTTTGCTCTCTCTAACTCTAGGTTACTATTTCTCACATCTATTTTGTTTTATGACATGAGTGACTTTTAGACCCCATTCCTCTGACTACCCTTTTCTCTTATTTGGGGGAAATTTCTGTGAAAAAAATTAAATAGTAGAGTGAATCAACATAGACCATTCTGATAGCATGTAAAGAATGATCCAGCCATACCTTCTCATTTTGTAGAGATAACTTCATGTCTTTTCCCTTTCATTGATTTATCTAACAGCTCCTCCCACACACAGTAAATCCAGCTTCTGTGCCTTTTTTGTGTGTGTCAAGTAAAGAATTTATCTCCTCTGAACTCTCTTCCACTTCTGAGACTTTCTCACCTGTGATGTACAGGTAAATGATATATCAAGGGAAAGAAGGCAGTAGAAGGTGAAACAGTTATAAATAAATGGAGGATGCAGGTAAAGTGTAATTTTTATTTTATAATAAAAGACTATATTTGGGGGAAAATGTAAGGTTTATTTTAATTCCTGTCGTACTCTTTTTTTTTTTTT
>SJYA01002586.1:843049-868278 GCA_006410615.1 Neotragus moschatus
TTTCCTATTTGGAACCAGTCTGTTGTTCCATGTCCAGTTCTAACTGTTGCTGCCTGAGCTGCATACAGATTTCTCAAGAGGCAGGTCAGGTGGTCTGGTATTCCCATCTCTCTCAGAATTTTGCACAGTTTATTGTGATTCACACAGTCAAAGGCTTTGGCATAGTCAATAAAGCAGAAGTAGAGGTTTTTCTGGAACTCTTGCTTTTCCCATGATCCAGTGGATGTTGGCAATTTGATCTCTGGTTCCTCTGCCTTTTCTAAAACCAGCTTGAACTTCTGGAAATTCATGGTTCACGTATTGCTGAAGCCTGGCTTGGAGAATTTTGAGCATTACTTTACTACCATGTGAGATGAGTGCAATTGTGCGGTAGTTTGAGCATTCTTTGGCATTGCCTTTCTTTGGAATTGGAATGAAAACTGACTTTTTCCATTCCTGTGGCCACTGCTGAGTTTTCCAAATTTGCTGGCGTGTTGAGTGCAGCACTTTCACAGCAACATCTTTCAGGATTTGAAATGTTGAGCTTTAAGCCAACAGCTCAACTAAAATTTCATTACCTCCACTAGCTTTGTTCCTAGTGATGCTTTCTAAGGCCCACTTGACTTCACATTCCAAGATGTCTGGCTCTAGATTAGTGATCACATCATCATGATTATCTGGGTCGTGAAGATCTTTTTTGTACAGTTCTGTGATTCTTTCCCCTCTTCTTAATATCTTCTGCTTCTGTTAGGTCCAGACCATTTCTGTCCTTTATCGAGCCTATCTTTGCATGAAATATTCCCTTTGTATCTCTAATTTTCTTAAAGAGATCTCTAGTCTTTCCCATTCTCTTGTTTTTCTCTATTTCTTTGTATTGATCACTGAAGAAGGCTTTCTCACTTCTTCTTGCTATTCTTTAGAACTCTGCATTCAGATGCTTATATCTTTACTTTTCTCCTTTGCGTTTCGCTTCTCTTCTTTTCACAGCTATTTGTAAAGGTCATATATGATAAGCCTGCAGCAAACATTATTCTCAATGGTGAAAAAGTGAAAGCATTCCCCCTAAGATCAGGAATAAGACAAGGGTGTCCACTTTTACCACTATTATTCAATATCATTCTGGAAGTCCTATCTACAGCAATCAGAGAAGAAAAAGAAATAAAAGGAATACATATGGGAAAAGAGGAAGTAAAGCTCTCACTGTTTGCAGATGACATGATACTGTACATAGAAAACCCTAAAGATCAGTTCAGTTCATTTCAGTCATTCAATGGTGTCCAGCTCTTTGTGACTCTATGGACTGCAGTACATCAGGCTTCCCTGTCCATCACCAACTCCTGGAACTTATTCAAACTCATGTCCATAGAGCCATCCAACAATCTTACCTTCGTCAGCCACTTTATCAGAAAATTACTAAAGCTAATCAATAAATTTAGCAAAGTTGCAGTATATGAAATCAATACACAGAAATCACCTGCANATGGACTGCAGTACATCAGGCTTCCCTGTCCATCACCAACTCCTGGAACTTATTCAAACTCATGTCCATAGAGCCATCCAACAATCTTACCTTCGTCAGCCACTTTATCAGAAAATTACTAAAGCTAATCAATAAATTTAGCAAAGTTGCCGTATATGAAATCAATACACAGAAATCACCTGCATTTCTATATATTAACAATGAAAAATCAGAAAGAGAAATTAAGGAATCAATCCCATTCACCATTGCAATAAAAAGAAGTAAATACCTAGGAATAAACTTACCTAAGGAGGGAAAAAAACTATACACAGAAAATTATAAGACACTAATGAAAGAAATCAAAGATAACACAAACAGATGGAGAGATATTCCATGTTCCTGGGTAGGAAGAATCAATATTGTGAAAATGATTATACTGCCAAATGCAATCTACAGATTCAATGCAACCCCTCTCANGGAGGGAAAAAAACTATACACAGAAAATTATAAGACACTAATGAAAGAAATCAAAGATAACACAAACAGATGGAGAGATATTCCATGTTCCTGGGTAGGAAGAATCAATATTGTGAAAATGATTATACTGCCAAATGCAATCTACAGATTCAGTGCAACCCCTCTCAAATTACCAATGGCAATTTTTACAGAACTAGAGCAAAAAATTTCATAATTCATATGGAAATACAAAAGAGTCTGAATAGCCAAAGCAATCTTGAGAAAGAATAATGGAGCTGGGGGAATCAATCTTCCTGACTTCAGATTATACTAAAAAAGCTACAGTCATCAAGACAGTATGGTACTGGCAAAACACCCAGAAATATAGACCAATGGAGCGAGATAGAAAGCCCAGAGATAAGCCCATGAACCTATGGGTACCTTATTTTTGACAAAGGAGGCAAGAATACACAATGGGGAAAAGACAGTCTCTTCAATAAATGGTGCTGAGAAAACTGGACTGCTACATGTAAAAGAATGAAATTAGAACACTTCCTTACACCATACACAAAGATAAACTCAAAATGGATAAAAGACCTAAATGTAAGACCAGAAACTATAAAACTATTAGAGGAAAACATAGAACACTCAATGACATAAATCAAAGCAAGATCCTCTATGATCCATCTCCTAGAGTAACAAAAACAAANCTGAGGTTATTGATATTTCTCCCAGCAATCTTGATTCCAGCTTGTGTTTCTTCCAGTCCAGCGTTTCTGTTGATGTACTCTGCACATAAGTTAAATAAGCAGGGTGAGGCCACCCAAAAGACAAAGCAAAGATAACATAAAAGTCATGGTTCAATAGATAAAGAAATATTTATTTATTTTTAGTGTTAGTCACTCAGTCGTGTCTGAATCTTTGTTACCCCATGGACTTTAGCCCACCAGGCTCCTCTGTCCATGGAATCCNGTTAAATAAGCAGGGTGAGGCCACCCAAAAGACAAAGCAAAGATAACATAAAAGTCATGGTTCAATAGATAAAGAAATATTTATTTATTTTTAGTGTTAGTCACTCAGTCGTGTCTGAATCTTTGTTACCCCATGGACTTTAGCCCACCAGGCTCCTCTGTCCATGGAATCCTCCAGGCAAGAATACTGGAGTGGGTTGCCATTTTCTTCTCCAGGGGATCTTCCCAACCCAGAGATCAAACCTGGGTCTTCCTCACTGCAGGCAGACTCTTTAGCAACCGAGCCACCTTACACTCTTTAAATGACAAACGAGGCTAAAAGTTATGGTGCCAGACCGAAGTTATATTGTTAGAAATCAGTCAGGGTTTAAACATAGGACAGTCTTGGAAGTGACCTTCCATCCTGATTGGCCTAGCCCAGTCTCAGTATGTGCCTCTTGTTCTGGCATGTTATTAACAGCACTCTTGTTCACTCTCAAAGTACTTCATTACAAAATCACCCTAGTCTTAGCCATTCTGGTTTGTGTAAAGCACAAATCTACACAAGCCATTTCCCTCTCAAATACTCCCATTTGTTCACAGTGTTCTCAGAATCATATCTTAATTTCTTTGCATGGCATTTTAGGCCCTCAAGATCGTGGCCTACTGACCTCCCCAGCCCCACCTCATTTCTTAATACATGCCCCATCGTAGACATACTGAGTTGATTTTAGTTCCAGGAGATGCCTTGTTCTTCTCATGAAGCCTTTGCACACACTCCTAGGTCTGATTGGAGTGGTGTTCCTGCCCTAGTCCCCTTTCTTTCAGGTCCCGGTTAGATGTCAACACTAGGAAACCTTTCTGACCACTCTATTGTTTCCACAAAACCTGCACTCCTAGACACCCTGTATTTAGTATTTTAACACAATCTCATACTTGATTAATTTACCCATCTAGTTTCCTTATACACAGAAAACTTGTTGAGGGTGAGCACTATAGGCCTCACACTGACCTTTGCATACAAACCCTTAATATACTGTCTAGCGTATAATGGGTCTTCTCATTAATATTTGTTAGATAACATTCTTTTTCTAACTGCATGTCCTTGAGTCAATATACTTAAGCCTTTCTATGGTTTCATCACCTGGTCTGGAAAGCATGATTAACATATTACCTACTTGAATAATACAGCTGAAGTAAATTATCTTCTAAATTCCATAGGGTTCTAAGTTCTGCAATTCTGAGAACTTAGACACTAAATGAGGCATCATTACTTAACTAAGTGGTAAGTGCATACATTCATACAAACTTCTGAATGCAAGTTTGTGTAATCTTTGAAATAGGTTGTTTCTCATCTTTTTCCAATTTGCCTAAGTTTACTATTGACTATGTTCGGTGGATATGTATGATAAATTTACTCTTTTAAAACTGATGCTGACTGTGGGATAGTTATTAATGGCTTCAGAGTTGTATTCGTGTTCTGGGGTAATTTGGTGACAAGAAATGAGCGATTCTTGGTAATTCATTTAGAGAAGAAGAATGTACTGCAAAAGAATGGGAGTAAAGAGATATGGTTCATAGTCTTGGCTATGTCAAAACATTTGCTATGCAATCTTAGGCACATCATTTACTTTATCTTGGCCTCAGAAACTTAATCTGTGAAATGAAGGTATTAAACTAAATATAATTATTAAAATATTTTTGTCTGACCATTTCCTAGATTAAGGACCAGATGCTAAGAGCATATTTATTTTAGGAGAGATAATAAATACAGTATGCTAAATAACAGCCACCCAAAGATATCAGGTCCTAATCCATGGAGTATGTGAATGTTACATTTATATGATAAAATTTTGCGGATGTAATAAAGTTAAGGATCTTGAGACGAGGAAATTATCCTGCATTATCAAAGTTGGTCCTAAATGCTATCACTTGTTATTGTACAAGGAGACAGGGAGATTAGACACACATAGACAGCAGAAGGCACTTTGATGATGGAAGCACAGAAAGAGAGATTTAAAGATCCAATGCTCTGGCTGTGAAGACAGATGAAGGAGCCAAGAGCCAAGGGATGTGGCTATAAAAGCTGGAAGAGGAGAAAAACAGATTTCTCCTCTAGAGCGCATGGAAGGAGCTTGACCCCACTAATACTTTGACTTAGCTCCAGTGAAACTAACATTAGGCTTCTAGCCTCCAGAACTATGAAAGAGTAAATTTCTATTAAGACACCAAATTTACAGCAGCTACTTGTTAGAGCAGTTTGTTACAGCAGCTACAAGAAACCAACACAAATTTTGATATTGCAGAGTGGGGTGCTGCTGTAACAAACACCTAAAATTGTGCAAAAGACTTTGAAATTGGGTAATGAGTATGAACTGGAAGAGTTTTGGGTCATGTGATAGAAAAAGCCTTGACTGCTTTAAATGTAGCATTGGCAGAAATATAGGTATTAAAAGCCCTTTGGTGAGACCCCAAAGCAAGTGAAGAGCCCAGCAGAGAAAGCCTGTCTCATCTTAGAGAATATACGTATCTTCACAGAATGTTGGTAGAAATATAACTATTAAAACTGCTTCTGGTGAGAGATAGAGGAAATAGGGAGCATGTTACTGGGAACCAGCGAAAGTGAAGTTGCTCAGTCGTGTCCAACTTTTTGCGACCCACGGACTGTAGCCCACCAAGCTCCTCCATCCATGGGATNCTTTGGTGAGACCCCAAAGCAAGTGAAGAGCCCAGCAGAGAAAGCCTGTCTCATCTTAGAGAATATACGTGTCTTCACAGAATGTTGGTAGAAATATAACTATTAAAACTGCTTCTGGTGAGAGATAGAGGAAAGAGGGAGCATGTTACTGGGAACCAGCGAAAGTGAAGTTGCTCAGTCGTGTCCGACTTTTTGCGACCCACGGACTGTAGCCCACCAAGCTCCTCCATCCATGGGATTCTCCAGGCAAGAATACTGGGAGTGGGTTGCCATTTGGAAAGGCAATTCATGTCGTATAGTGGCAGATACTTAACGTAAACTGTGTCTTACAGTTGTGTGGAAAGTGGTAAGTGGTGAGCTTGGAAATATAAATGAAGAAGTTTCTAACAAAAGTGTTGAAGGTGCCATCTGGTTTCTTCTTGTGGCTTACAGTAAAATGTGAGAGGAGAGAGATACAGTGAAGAAAGAACTATTAAGTGAAATGGAACCAGTACTTGATTTGGAACTTCTCAGTCTTTCCAAATGGCAAAAGATGCTAAATTAAAGGATTCAGTATTTGAAAAGTAGAGGAGGGAGTGGGGTTCAGGATGGGGAACACGTGTGGCAGATTCATGTTGATGTACGGCAAAACCAATACAATATTGTAAAGTAATTAACCTCCAATTAAACTAAATACATTTATATTTACAAAAAAAGTAGTTTCTAAAGAAAAGGCTAATGGTGTGACTGAACAGCCTTATGCTAGTGCATGTGACATGAGTTCCCTTAGCCATCATAACAGAAGCCAGGAGTAGAGGATTTCAAAGATCTGGGGAGGACCCTTTTGTTTATTTACATGAATGCCTGTGACATACACAGGAGACCCACAAAGTTTTTGAGAATGTTATGTCAGCAGGAACGCTGCCTGCTTGGACTGAAAGAACTGAAATAAGTCCAAATGAAGGGAAGCTGTCAGACTCCTCAGACTCTACAAGCAGGCTGGTAAAACCATTCAGCTACAAACATATACTAGCTTTCAAGAAAGGAAGGATCATGGTGAGGGCAGAGCCTTGGGCGTAAGGCAGAATCACAAGAATAGATGCAGAACCTTCAAGCCACAAAGGACTAATCACAAGTCTTGAAACCTAATGGAATTTGCCCTGCTGAATTTTGAAATTAGATGGGACTCTTGATCCTTTTCTTCCTTTCATTTTTATTTTTCCCTTTTTATGTAATCAGAATGACTGTAACACTAGTGCTGTGCCTGTCCCACTATTGTATTTTGGGCATAGATTTTTTTTTTTTTCTAAGTTTCAGGATCATACCTAGAGTCTCATGGATACTTAATTTAGATTAGTTTGGTGATGAGATGTGGGATTTTTAGGCTCATCATATTTAAATGAGATTTCAGACTGAAATTCATGCTGTGATATGTGGAAGTTGGGGAGGTGTCGGGGTAGAGTGAGTATATTTACATGTGAAATGGATGTAAATTTGGGCTGTCTAGAAGGTATTATAGTATGCTGAATAATGACCAATGCAAATATCAGGACCTAATCACTGAAACCTGTGAATTTTATAAATTTTAAAAAATGTGATTAGATGACAAATCTTGAGGAGACTGAAATTATCCTAGATTATCCAAGTAGGTCCTAAATACTATCACAAATGTCTTTATAAGATAGAATCATAGGAGATTACATACACACAGAATGTAGAGAGTGATTTGACGATGGAAGCAGAGAGAGATCTGAAGATACTATACTATTGCCTTTAAGATAGAGGAAAAGCCGTGAGCCAAGAAATAGGCCTCAAGAAGCTTGAACAGGTAAGGATGGTTTCTGTCTGGAGAGCCTTCAGAGGGAATATGATTCCACTAACATCTTGATTTCAGTCTAGTGAAACTGATAATGAACTTCTGGCTCCCAGAACAGTGAGAGAATAATTTTTGTTGTTTTAAGTCACCAACTTTGTACTGACTTATTCCAGCAGCCCTGGGAAAATCATATAGTAAACTCTGACGTATTTATGTGGCCCAAATTAATGGTGATTTGACAAAGAGTATCTTATAATAGAAAGCACTAAGCATTGACTCAAATAGATGTAAAGTACATTTCACCCACCACTTACTAGCTGTGTGACTGAAATACGTCTCCAAGATTCTCATGATTCAACTGATCAATGAAGATTAAAATAATTTATGTAAATTATTTATGTANGGCCTATGGACCACATGATGAGAATGAACCAGATGTTTGCTCACAAGGCAGTTTATGAGTCTTATTCCAGAAATACTGCACAAGGGAAGAGGGGATGGATAAGAGAAGATACCCAGGAATCTGAACTTTAATAAACATCCCCAAGCAATTCTTAATGAACTTCTAAGAAACAAAGAAACTAAGTGTGACATTATGCCTAGTGTAGAGGTGAGGAATGAAAGGTCAAGGTGTTTGGAGTTTTGGATAATCTGAAAATTTTGCCAGAATGAATTTCATGGGCATATTCCATGTCTGCATGTTTCCCTTGTTGCCCATCTTCTCAGAAAGAAGAAAGCAATAATGTATTCAGTAAAGAGAAAATCTTTTCAAAGTTAAGACATATGCTAATGTTAAATGCCCCTTGGTTGGTAGATTTTCTGATAGATCTGAAGTTAGTCAGTTTTCAGTTCTCTACAGGGAGTATATGAGCTATGCGTATGCTACATGTGGGATGAGGGAAGAGAAGACACCATACCCGTGGAAAGCTGTCTGTGTTTGCACCATGCAGAATGCTCTGCCACTACTATTTATGAGGGAGAGCTGGGGCGGCTACACCAAATGACAACTGAGTAAACAAACTTTTAGAGATTCAGGGCTCCTTCTCACTTTTTTTTTTTTTTTTTAAGCCACAGGAATTTGTTCACAAGCACCTTTAATCCTAAGAGTCTTGGAAGAAAACTGGCCCTCAAAGTAATCATTTGAGTTTGTAGCACAGCTTCCAAAGCTGAAATGTGAAAAGGGAATATTGATGAGATTCTGTAGTTTCCTCAGGAATGATCATTCCAACGTACATAGCCCCTTAAAGTCTTCTGTGTTCCTGAGAGGAATTTCTCTCTTTACTAAGAGGAAATTTTTCTTTCAGCTGTGGAAAGTACATTTATATCAGTTCCTATATATGACCTACTTTTCATATACCTAAGACTGGCACTACAGTAAAAGAAACTGTGCCCACTTGGGTTGTTCCAGAGTATACAAACTTTAGGTTTCCTCCAGGCATCAGTGACACTTCTGTATATCATAAAAGACACCTTGGACCAGATTTCCAGTCCATATAGAATGTAAATTGAATGTCTTCCGCTAAGTCACAGAGAATATGAATCTGGAATTGTCAATAAAGAGTGAGAATACCTAGCACACCCATCAACACATCTTTTTTTTCCTCCATTATTTTTTCCTTTTTTTTTTTTTGGTAATTTTTCTTTGTACTGGAGGCTTCAAAGTCATTTAATAAGATTAATCAGACAGTGTATAACTACTGACTGTCTATAATTTATTGGTTTGAGATGGCTGTTGTTCTGAGCAACCTAAACTAGTGTGGTTGGGCTTTTCACAATCCAAAAAGACTTCCTGGGGTTTGAAATTATTTGTTATATCCTGTTGTGCTATATGAAGCAATTGGCTCAAGGCATTTTTGCCCTAATGTTTTGTGCTCAAAAGAAGGCATCAAATTATTTAAACTATTAAAGAATCTGAAATCGAGCACTGCTGATTTTATTCACCATCAGTTGTCATATTATTTTCTTTTATGGTGACAGTGATTATAGAATAAAGGCACATTGTTCTAGAGCTCCTTACCATTTCATGTCTTTATTCAGTGACTAACATTTTAATTGAACTAATGATGTTTTTAACTAGTAACTGAATTTTTTTGATGGAGCAGAGTCGAATATTAGAAAGAGAAAAATTAGAACTTAAGTTTCATTAATTTCATTCTTATTTTTCATTAAAAATAAATAAGCATTCAGTAATATTCTAAAAATCTGACTACATAAAAATCTTTGTTTTTCTATTTGACCATGGAAAATGTTATGAAGCAGTTCACTTTTGATTAACATATGGATTCTTCATATACATCATTGTGCTTTTTTACAACTCATGTTGGACATCAGCAGAATCCATTGAATAAACAGGTAAAGGTTTTTTTTTTTATTTTTAATATAACAGGGATTTTATTAGGCAGCATTGAATGATTGATGCAAACTGGGTGAATATCCTCAACTATTGATATCAACCTCCATGGTTTTAGATATCATTTCAGCTTTGTTACTAGAATGAGATAGAATCATAATAGCAGGTAATGATACTGAATACCTAGTCTCAAGTACTCCACATGTGTACCCATTTAATCTTCAAACAACCGTAAGGTGTGGATACTAGTGTTATCCCAATTTACAGGTGAACAAATCTGAAGCCACTAAGAGACTGAGTAACATCACTGAAGTATTATGGTTAATTATGGTGGAACTAGGCTTTGAGCCCTAGTAGAGTGGCTCTCATTCACATATATTCAACCACTATAACATTGTACTCTTCAGTAAGATATAAACTATAACTAGTCCCATTTGAAATCCTTTAATCAACAGAGGTGAACAACATTGTGTGACATCAGCAAATTAAATTTTATAGCTGGAAAAGGCTTATATAGTATTTTATGCTCCTTGACAACTTTGTCTGCATTAATACCAAAAAATATCTCCTCTGGCCAAATTTGTACCTGCAGCTGCAAAAATCTGGCCTGTGATCACTTTTGTCTTTACAATGACTAAAATAAGAAACAGATCAAAAAATATATGAACTTTTCTAGGCTTAACATTTTTAAAGAATGATAAACTGGAAATGTTTCAAAAATGAAGTTTTGTACTATGAGTTCATTTTTTTCTATCAATTCTCTCAGCTTAAAATTCTTTATATCATTCATTTAATATCAAAGATGATACTTTTGATCTATCACATATGAAAATAAAATATTTATTCTGTTTTCTTGCAGTTTTGGAAATATTTGTCTCAATGCCAAACTGCCTGAAGACATTCTCTTTCACTGAGAAATCAAAATATTAAGAGAGGTTTATTTAGAATTGCTGATCTTTTCCCTTTTACTTAATGTCTCAACAGTTCCCAAGTTCAGACTTGAAGTATTCTCTTTATTAAAGGAACAAGACTTCATGTATTCTCTTTATTAAAGAAAGTCATCCATATTAAACTCCTATATCTGCATGTAGCTATTTTTAAGCTCAAAGGAGAACTTTAAAATGATCCAAATATTGAATCAAATTATTTATTTTCTCATCTTATAAAATGTCTTTCCTAATGAATTTCAACCAAACCAACCTAGAATCAGCTTTTGACATACTTCATGCTAATGGTAGATTTGCTTTCTGCTTTTGAAGACGAATTGATAATCACAAATCATATGTCACAAGCCACTAAAAGTGTCAGAATCCCACAGCAAGCCCTTGGTGGCTTGTTAATCTCTCCTGTTTAAAGGAAACAGACTAATTCACTTAAATATAATGAAAGCCATGCCTTCTCTAGACCAGTCCGTCAGAGTGTCAGCTCATGCAAGTCCTGCCTTCTTTCTTCACCTCCTTCTTTCCTGGCTCTGACAATTAAACGTGAAACTAAGAAGCAGTGATTTCCTTAATGTTGCCATGTCTGAGTCATTTCAGATGTCACATATGTACAACTAGAATCCTTTTTTTGACACTGAAAATATGAGCGAGGAGGTATTTCTGCCCACCTCTCTCCATTGTTCTCAACAAAGCATAAAAGATAAACCAAGATGTTAACTGAAGGGGGACAGATGTATATATAACCTTTTGCCCTCATTGTCCTAATTGGTTTCCATTATGGGAGGAAGGAAAAACTAAAGCAGGACAAAATAAGAAATCATTGTGGCAGAGGTGTGAGAGTGAACTTTTACAGTTAGCGAAAGTCTGGAAATATTATGGTCAGAGTGATAGAAGAGCATTTTCCAAAGGATCAAATCAAAGATGATTACTGTAATAGTAAGAGGAGGAAAGGGAAGACTCTGTATTGATCCTGCACTTCCAGAAATTGCCCAACTGTGGGCAATTATGCCCAAGCTATATTACTTTTAACATGTCTCATTTATTTCTGTAATTTTGAGGAAGCATCAAATGTTCTCTCTTATTGCCCAGATATATACAGCCCACACAATTTTGGTTAATTATATCTGTAGTTAGTTTCCCCCTTCTAATCTTGTGTATTTTCCGCTTTTAATAGCATTATCTGTTTGTGGTTCTCCATACTGAAGCTATCTGCAATATTTAGTAAAGTTAGATATTCTTATCAAGTGCCTTAATGACAAAGGAAGAAACCTAGGAATGGGATGAAAACTTCCCAGGATGAAATGGATTTTTACTTTTAACATATGTCTTAATCAAGGCTTCGAGTCATAAAATAAAAATCTGGAGTTAGGACATTTGGGGGAAAAAACAATTTTCATTGCAGGCATACTGTACATGTTAGTCATGGCTCAGTGCAGTAGGAATTTTATGGAGCAAGAAGGGGGAGGTGCAAGAAGAAGGTTTTGAGTTTCCTTCCAAATGTATTTTTAAAAGAACATTACTGAATCAGGATTTATGAAGAAAGTAACAAAACGAAAGCTTTTTATTTTGGCCAATTATTTGAGAATTAGATAGAGCACCAGGAAAGGAGCACAAGAGGCAAAAGGGAGTCAACTGATTGAAGAGCTTCCTAATGTGGCAGTGTCTGGAATCCTACAAGACAATCAGCCAGAGCCTGTTGACAGCTTATCTTGGGTTATAAAGTCTGAGTGGAGGTTGGAGGTACGGAAGAAGCTTTCTGAGGTCATTTATGTCATCTCCAGTCTTACTCTACAAAACACATTCTATGTCATTTTAGACATCCCACACCCACATTGGTATTTAACAATAATCACCTTAATTAGAGAATCTACAGTACTCATTAATAGCCAATTCTAGTATTTGGATATAATATCTGAACGTATATTAACGTTTTATCTTAAAGTTCTGGTTCTTTAGCTCATTTTGTCTTGGTTTCTCATTGATCATGAGAGATAACTTAGTAACCTATTTAATATCTTTACAATGACCTACTTAAAATCCTTACATTTGCCATTTATTTGTGTCTTCAACTCTTTCATTAATGTTCTATCATTTTCAGTCCTCTCCTTGGTTAAATTTATTCTTAAATGTTTTATTGTTTTTGGTACTATTTTTATTGGAATCATTTTATTTTTCAGACAGTCAGTTGATAGTGTATAGAAATTCATCTAATTTTTAAAAATTTATTTATTTTTAATTGAAGGAAAATTGTTTTGCAGTGTTGTTTTGGTTTCTGCCAAGCATCAACATGAGTCAGCCATAGGTATACATTTGTCTGCTCCTGCAACTGATTTTTTTATGTTGGTTTCGTATCCTGCAACTTTACATTTTCAATATGGAAACCTTTCACGAAGATTATTTTGCCAGATTTCTATCTTGATTTCCTTGAATCAAAAGGATTCACTCATATTGTGGCTGAATTCATTCAAATACTTTATTTATTTTATAGGATATATATGTGGGGGGGTGTATGTATGTGTGTGTGTGTATATATATATATATATATATATATGATCTTATTTGGTTTTCAGAAGACCTTTTGGAATTAGGCAGGGTAGGTGGTAATCTTTGTTATATATGTGAAAAAACTAACCATATTGTACTTATGCTAGGATTCTCTTTCTGTGGTTACTAATTAATAATCTTTCCACTGCATTATTACATTTCTGCTGGAATAGGGTTTCCTAGCCACAGCACTACTGACATTTTGGGTTGGGTTAAGTCTTTGCCGTGGAGGCAGCCCAGTGAGACGTAGGATGCTCAGCAGCATCCGTAAGTTCTTCCCACTAGATACCAGTAATACTCCTCTCCCAGTTGTGACAATCAAAAATTGTCATTGTCATAGTCTATGGGCTAGGAGACTGACAGCCTGATCCTATCTTGAGAATAACTGCATTTGATTACTGTTAGGTATCATGAAATTCCTTAGATGTGTATCTTTCTATTACTGTTGATAGGACTGTTGAGTTGTCATCATTTGATGATGAGTACCTATCCACTCACAGAGGATATAATCCTGTACCTTCCTTTATTCTAAAGGCTTTAGCTTCCCATCTGAAAGTATTTTTCCATCTTTTACTTTAGAAAGAGTCACAGTAAACTTCTTTTTTCTTCAAATGGTTTTTCTTAAAAGTTTAAACAACAAAAAAAGAAGATGTAACTCAGATGAACTTAGATAGTCTCCAAAGCCAAGGTCTGAGCCAAGATCTGAGCCCTGAAGTATTCTTTCCATTTTGCAGTACTCTCTGAAACTGTTGGCTTCCCCGGTGGCACTAGTTGTACAGAACCTATCAGCCAGGTCAGGAGACACAAGAGACATGGGTTTGATCCCTGGTTCAGGAAGATCCCTGGAGAAAGGCATGGCAACCCACTCCAGTGGGTTAAAGAAGAGAATCCCGTGGACAGAGGAGACTGGTGAGCTACAGTCCAAAGGGTCGCAAAGAGTAAGACGTGACTGAAGTGACTTAGCACGCACAAAGGCACTGAAGCTATCAGTTGCTGACATATTAATATACAGTGATTCTACAATTCAATTCAAACAAAAGTAAGTTGTGTTTATTACCAGTTGCTAATTTTTGCCTCATTACTGTGTGATCCCGGGCTATCTTATTTGTGTAAGTAGGGGTATATGAAAGAGCTGAAGAGACAAACTGTGAAGGAAAAATTTATCTAGGATGACCTAGAAAATAACTAACAAAAGCGCAAAGAATAAAGATTTCCTATACACTACAAGTGTAGATACGTTTGAGTGATTTCAAGTAAAAATGTAGTCAGTGACGCTCTATCTTCTAAGTTAATAATAAATTTTCTAATAACATAGACAAATATTAGATGGACAAAAATTACTTCCTTCACATTGTAAAGAGGTCTGATGAATCAGTGAAGAAGTATAGTGTCAATGAACTTTTTGGAAAATCACATTTAAAGTGGACAAACCTTTCACATTCATTTTTCACTTTTCAACAAACATCTTTTTGGGTGCACCTTGAGTGTATGAGATAATTGTTGTGAAATTCCAAACTCTGTGAAACTTGCTTTGCCCTAAGTCCTCACACAAAATTTAGAGCAGTCAAGCTTTATTTGAGATGTCTTTAAAAGCTTCCAACCTATATTTTAAAATTTGCTATTGATTTAGAGAATGGCTACTGGCTAAATCTTGCTGGTTCACTGAAAGTATTAATTTTATATCCTTGAGACAGTAAAAGACAGGGAAGCCTGGCATACTGCAGTCCATAGAGTCTCAAAGAGTCGGACATGACTGAGTGACTGAACAACAAGACAGACTAAATACCCATTTCATTATTTCTACTTGTCTAAGTGTCCTGGTGACATTCACAACTAGCTTTTAGATAAGAATTATGTTTAATTGAGATATACCAGTTATTTAATGAAAGTTTTCTCTTGAAGAGCCATTATCTTTTGTATTACTAGTCGAAAACTGTATTAAT
Source organism: Neotragus moschatus (assembly GCA_006410615.1). Classification (NCBI taxonomy): domain Eukaryota; kingdom Metazoa; phylum Chordata; class Mammalia; order Artiodactyla; family Bovidae; genus Neotragus; species Neotragus moschatus. The sequence goes on from SJYA01002586.1 coordinate 858,165, forward strand.
AGTGCATTAAATGATGGGCATTTAGAGATCTGAGGCAAGGGAAACAAAAATTTTTATAACATGTAATTTTTAGGCACATTATATTTATCTATTGATTTTCCCCAAAATGAAGTCCAGAAAAATAGATATTGTCATGGAAAATTGGAAGTCACAGAGCACACTTATTTTGGAGTACATTCATTATTCAACAAACATTTAGTAAGTACCTATTATTCCAAACCCTGTGAAATATTTTGGGGACAACAAAATTAGGCATTATTCTCTCTCCTACATGGAATTCACAGTCTAGAACCAAAAACAGACACATAAACACATAATCATAGTCAGTGAAAAGAAGAGTGCAGTGGAGGCGAAAAAAAAAAAAAGGGAATAGTTATCACGGCCTGAGAGCATTTTGGGTGGGAACATTTGAAAATGAGTAATGTTAATCCCACTTTCTTGAGGACGTATCTCTTTAGCAGAGGATGATAGCATTGGTGGTAAAGTACCTGCCTGCCAGTGCAGGAGACATAAGAGACGCAGGTTCGATCCCTGAGTCAGGAAGATCTTCTGAAGGAGGAAATGGGAACCCACTCCAGTATTCTTGCCTGGAGAATCCCATGGACAGAGGAGCACGGTGGGCTACAATCCATAAGATCGCAGAGTCAAACACGACTGAAGCAACTGAGCACACAAGCACAAAGCTTATATAGAATATCTCCAACATTTTAGAGGCATTATAAATAAAGGGAGAATAGCTCACATAAGGGAAGACAGCATTGGAACAATTTGTCATATCTAGGAAAACTAAAAATGCCTTGGTATTTATCCTCTAGCACATAGTATTCATTGATATGCTGATATCTCTACCTACAATAGAGAATATAACAAAACATTTACAAGATTGGCTGCTAAGTAGTATCAGTATTATCAAATATGAGGAAATATAAGAATAGCTACTACGTTGTATTTTGGGTTTACAGGAACTTTACGTATATCTAGGTTAATTCTATCAAAAACATGGAAGAGTTGATATTTTCCCATTTTTCAGAAGAATTAAAGGATCACTGGTGAGATGAGGGCAGTGAGTAGCAGAGCCATGATGTCAAACTTGATCTGCACAAATCGAACCATTTTGGAAAATTATCCTTTCTCTATGTGTGTTACCTGAGATACTAAGGTATTTTAGAGATTGTAGTCTTCTCAAGGGACCTGAAGGGAATGGAAGCAGAAGGCATACAAGCCTGGGATTTGTTTGAACAAAGTAAATACAGATCGCCTTTCTAGTGAAGGGGACGACTGAGAGAGTGATAGGAGGTGGCTTTGTGTGTATATATTATATATGTATATTTGAGAAACTTTTTGAAAATTCAGATGAAGGGAATGAGAAATAGTATCTAGGTGGTTAGGAAGTGGAAATCACAAAAATGCTGAGCAGACAAACCAAATTAGTGAAATTTCAAGTAAACTCACAGAAAATATCAGATGCAGATTTATTAAGTGCAACATAATAATGGGCTTGTAAGGCACAAAGACTCTGCAGAAGCCCAGCATCTCTAAGGCTTGCCAGACTATGCAAGACAGACTTCGCTCTCCTCCCTGGCTCAGCTCCTAAACAGAGCTATTATCTGGAGAGATAATTCCAGATGCTTTGACCCTTTCCAAATTCTTATTTGATGAACAGTCATCTGAAGTGGAACTCTTACTCTCAATCAGGTTTTCAGGGTGAGGCACCAAGCTTTACTCTCCTAATTAACACTATGGGTCATCTCCATGCACCCAGTAGTTCTTGGAGCCTGTCAGATTCTCAGATCTATGACACTGCCCCTGGGGAGGAGAGGGATGGGTGGACCCTTTGAGTGGCCTTCAAATGCCTCAGTATTAAAATAGAAGTCTCTCGTGAGTGTCTGAAAAATCTCAGCTGTTATTTCTCCAACTTAAAAAAAAATTGAACTCAGAAAGCAATAAACTACAAGCTAAGAAGGCCCATAGAGCTTCTGTGGGACAGAAGAAGCCGTTTTTAGCTGAACTAGCAAACTCTGATTGTCATCATTCCAGTCAAGATTTCAACACTGAAGAATAATCTTGACACAGAGTTGCCTCTGCAAGGCAGTCCTTTCCATTTAAAATTTTTATGATTGCTTGTAAGTCCATGAAGTACCTTTTAATATAGACATTTCGGGGCATTCTGTATTGGACCAATGAGATAACTAAGAGGTCATTTATTCAGAAAAAGTTGGAAGAAGAATTAGGAATACACCTATCTTTTCATCAGCAGCAGATCTCTAGAAGATCTAAATCATTAAGACAGAATATTTTTTAAAGAAAGTCATAGCTTTAATATTCTTTGACAATCTATCAACTGGTAATGGAGTTGCTAGAGGTGTCTTGCTACTTTTAGGGGCAGTGATAATAATGACTGAAGGTGTAATGTAAAGAGGCATAATATTCCAGCCCCCACGCTAAAGAGTCTTCCATCTAGTTTAGAAGACAAGGTTTGTAATGCAATAAGTACCTATAAAAATTCCTAATTACTAAGCACAAATGGAATGGTATATAAAATCAACAGAGAGGCAGACATGAAGGAGGCATAGAGGCGGACATGAAGGAGGCATAGAGGCAGACACTCAAAAGGTGCTCTTTGAAGAAAATATCCAATCTAGACAAGTGTCTGAGATGACAAGGGCATTAAGGTATTGGCCGTGGCCTCAAGAAGAAATGTGGCCAGGATGATCACGGATCAAGGACAGATGTTTATTGGAGAATGAGCAGTTGCCATGGGGAAAGGAGTGTGGGAGGTTGGCAGGAAAAGCGAGACGAGCATAGCAAGAGACATCAGGAAAACTCAAATATGAAGCTAAGTAGGAAAGTTCAGTCAACACACTAAATGTCTTACCCGTCAAAACCACTTTTCTTGATGGAGTATTTTAAACCATTAAATGGAATCTGTTTTCATTAAAGATGATCTTCATAGGATGAAGATAATGTCATTTTATATAGTGGCAGAAAATGAAGAACTAAAGAGCCTCTTGATGAAAGTGAAAGAGGAGAGTGAAAAAGTTGGCTTAAAACTCAACATTCAGAAAACTAAGATCATAGCATCTGGTCCTATTACTTCATGGGGGTGAAATAGATGGGGAAACAGTGGAAACAGTGACAGACTTTATTTTCTTGGGCTCTAAAATCACTGCAGATAGTGACTGCAGCTATGAAATTAAAAGACACTTGCTCCTTGGAAGAAAAGTGATGACCAACCTAGACAGCATTACAGGGGTTCGTCTAGTCAAAGCTATGGTTTTTCAGTAGTCGTGTATGGATGTGAGAGTTGGACTATAAAGAAAGCTGAGCACCAAAGAACTGATGCTTTTGAACCATGGTGTTGGAGAAGACTCTTGAGAGTCCCTTGGACTGCAAGGTGATCTAACTAGCGAATCCTAAAGGAAATCAGTCCTGAATATTCATTCCAAGGACTGATGCTGAAGCTGAAATTCCAGTACTTTGGCCATCTGATGCGAAGAACTGACTCATTGGAAAAGACTCTGATGCTGGGAAAGATTGAAGACAGGAGGAGAAGGGGACGACAGAGAATGAGATCGGCATCACTGACTCAATGGACATGAGTTTGAGTAAACTCCGAGAGTTGGCGATGGGACAGGGAGGCCTGGCGTGCTGCAGTCCATGGGGTTGCAAAGAGTGGGACACAGCTGAGTGACTGAACTGAACTGACAGTGGAACAATAAATTGTAACATTTGGACTTCAAAATTCTCCACGTGTGTCTTTGAGAACCATCATCCCATGAAGTCACGATGTGTCACTATAATCCAAACCACCAAATGAATGCTGGTCATCGTAAGCCTTTTTATTGTTTTCGCGATTGTGAGGATGGGAATAATTTGAAGAAGGAAATGCCTAGGGTTCATAAAAGCATCCAGGTATTCCAAAAAGGGGATTCAGTCCAGGAAGGTGGCACTTTCTAAACAATCACAGGCTTAAATGTAGATCACAAATTTTCAAGATGGAATGAGATTTTCCAGTCCAGTCAAATTAGACCACCACTGCTTATCCAACACAAGATACCTTGGGAAATAAGGGGTAAAGTAACCAACCATTAAAGAGTACCTGTGTCCGTACGCAAATGATTATGTGTGCCGTTGGATAGGTTTCTACTTAAAAGTCCAGTGAACAACACTCTCCCTCTGATTCAGTCTGTAGGACTGGCCCAAAAGGGCCTTAGCTAATATAGACTTCCTCTCTCCCAGATAATGTGGAAGACTTTGTGATTTCCTTGGAAAGCTACACAATGCCACATAGAATAATTAAGGAGTATTTTGCTTAGGAGATCCAGAATATCATATGTCAGTGTCTTTGAATATGCATCTAATCTTTGCAATACTATCTTGCCAGTGTGTTTCAATATAATTTTTCATCACAAGATCCTTTATGTGAAAATGTGCATGTTCAGAGCATACTTGGACTTCGCAGGTGGCAAGTATTAGAGAATCTACCTCTCAGTGCTGGAGACACAAGAGACACAGGTTTGATCCCCAGATCAGGAAGATCTCCTAGAGAAAGAAATGGCAATCCACTCCAGTATTCTTGCCTGAAAAATTCCAAGGACAGAGGAGTCTGGTGAGCTACAGTCCATGGAGTCTCAAAGAGTTGGACATGACTGAGAGACTGAGCAGGAGCAATAGCAGGAAGACGATCTTAAGATTCTACTAGCACATAAAATATACATAAACACTTTGCAAGTTACTGTGGATGGTTCAAAAGCAGTGTAAGATAGTACTGACCTTTACAAGATTTCAAATCTTAGTAGGAGGCTCTCATTGGGGTATAATAAAATTGCACATGATCAACCAGTGGAAGCCTTGAGCCTTTGTGCATACTGAGGTGTGGAGGTTTGGGCTGTGTGCATTGCATCACATGGGAAACAAATGTATGCAAAAGCGGTCTTTCTTGAAGAACATCAGCCTGAAATTGTGTATTTTTGAGAGCTACTCCTATTAATTATATAACTTCCATTTTTCATGGCTTTAAAAATGGATATATCAATTTAAGATAAAATGTACTAACTTTTAGTGTTGTCATGGGGAGAGCATGCACCATTAAAATTGATGTGTGGAGATAATATACACCACATGGTTTCTTACTGTCTATATGTCTGGCTTTAATCACAAAGTCTTCATGAAATGTTGCAATCCTGGGGTGAGTTAACTGTGAGATTCTTCTGGGGGTACAGACTGGGATGTGGATTATAGGTGAAACTGCCTTATGAGGCTACTGAGGTTAATTACATCTGAAAGTTTCCAGGACAATTTACATCAGTTGACACTCTGTGCTCACTAAATAAACAATCTGGAGGGATCCTTTATTAGCAGAGCAAGAAGGCAGCTAGCTGTCTGTGTTCAATAATGTCCTTTTGTTTTTTAGAGCTTCTGACTCAAATAGCCTTCCTGTTTGCTTAATGTATGCTTTATTGAGCCAAATAATGAAGAGCCAAGGGGATCAAAATCTCGAATAGAAAGTCTCCATCTCAAGGAACAGTTCTTAATTTAAGATTATGTGCCCCAGGACACTGCACACAGGGAAAGCATCCCAGTGATTACCAAAACTTGAAAGTTTATAGTATAGTGCTGAGAGCCTTTCTAAATTGCAGACGTTTTATAAAGAAATTAGCCAACAAGCATAGGTTAAAGATCATCTCCCTTGAGTATGTTCTGCCTTATCTATTGGAACTTCTGCCATATAAAAGCCTCCTAATTCTCAGTGAGTCACAATCCCCTTATCTGTAACACTCTTTGAGGTCTTAAACAAAGGAAGGGTAAGAAAAAAAAAAAAAAAAAAAACACCATCAGTGAGGGCCCAGTAGTCTAAGCTGACCTGGAAATACCTTTGTCTTCCACCAGGCCTCCTGTTTTTGAAGTCGTTCAGCCTCTGGCATACACCAGTTCCATTTTTCCTCACATGGTCTCCATTACATTATCTTATAATTTGGTGGATATGATAAGTTCTGAAGTCAATGGAGGGAAATATATAATTACTACAGGTCTTCCTAAGAACCTCCATGGCAGAAAAAATGTAGGAGGCTTTAGGGGCCTGATAACTTTATAAGGAAAAAAGTGCTGCACTTAGCTATAAAGAGAAACCTATATCCACCAAGATGTTGAGAAAGCAGGAAAATTTTGCCCTTAATTGACATCTTTGTCATTGAGCTACTTAAGCACCTTGTAAGAGAGGTGAAATACCATATGATTAAGAGCAAGGACACTGGCTTTGATGATGAGCTTGAATCCTGGTTTCACCTTAATGAGATATGTGACCTCGGGCATATCACTGAACCTCAGTGCAGTGCTCTGTTGCTCCGTCCTGTCTGACTCTTTGGGACCCCATGGACTGCAGCCTGCCAGGCTTCTCTGTCCATGGGATTTACCAGGTAGGAATACTCGAACAGGTTGCCATTTCCTTCTCCAGGGAATCTTCCCGACCCAGGAATCAAACCCGTCTTCTGGTGTATCCTGCATTAGCAGGTGGATTCTTTACCACTGTGCCATTATTGAACCTCAGGTGCCTGTTAACTCAGTAAAGTAGGATACTAAGTGGGCTGTTAGATGGTGAAATGACTTGGTCTATGTTATACAGTTTTGTTTGAAGCATAATTGCACCTGGAAATTTTCAATTTCACCCACTTCTCTGATATCAAGTTCACTGTTTCAGTTCACATATATATCAATAATTTTATGTCTGTAAACTAGTGAGAAAAGGAGCAGACGCAGGTGACAAGATATTATAGCTTCTGCCCTATCCCAGTACTTGGGAGCTGTGTGAAGATGCAATTACTTGATCTTTGGGGGTTCAGGTTTCCTCAGCTGTAAAATGAGGAGGTTGAAATAGATTATGTCTATAGCCCCTTTCAGGTCTAATGTCCAGTTACTCCAACTTGAGAGATTTGTTGTTGTCCACCCAAAATAACTCATCATGTTTCCAAGTTACATTAAAATGTTTGTTTTTTCATAAAATCTTAGGAAATTACAGGTAAGTGTTAGTGATCTAAATGGCACCCCTTACCTACCCACACATAATGTTTTATTTTGCTTTGTAACAATCTTTTTTTTTTTTTTAAGTTTTTGGCAGTTGAAGCAGGAAGAAGTGAAACATTAGATTTGTGAAAGCAAAGTATATTGCAGGGACAGGGTTATAAGGTCACCTGGTTAGTCTGAAGTGTGTAATTCTTTTCTCTCTCACCTCATTCTTGCTTCTTCAGAGTAGCAGTTGAGTAATATTGCATGAGTTTGATAAGGCTCACTTGCCCTTCCTAACAACTAAAACCATCCTGGACACCTTTTCATGGACACTCCCTCCATTAAAGTATCAGAGAACTTTAGAGCTGCTTTTAAAAATAGCAGATAAATTAATGATTTTCTTGAGAAACTTTTTTCACTAGAAAAGTCTGACTGAGAAACAGTTGATAATGCCATATAAGATGTCCTTAGTGAATAAAGACATGGAACGTTTCTGTCTCCAGAAACATGCGCAGAAAATATCCCTGAGACATTGATATTAGAAAAGGAACAGACACAAACTCCACTGAACTTGGCTGCTAGTAAAGAGCTCATTTTGTTTACATTATTACTCTCCAAGGGAGACAAGATGAGATTGTCATTATCCAAATGTTGTCCAGTGTTTTCCAACTCAGTTCTTGAGCTAAAGTAAGAGATTGCCAAAAATCATGTTTACAACATTGAATGTATTGTGTAATAAAGTGTTAGGTAGATCAGCTAATAAAATTACTTTAGACTTAAATCTAAGTTGAATTTGGGTCTAATTCTCTCCCCCAAAGGGGCCAAAGAGAGTTGATTTTTCAATAAGCTGAAACATACCCAACTCTTCCTGATAATGGAGGGTGAGATCTCTTATCTAGATGTTGCCCATGAGAAAAACTCCTTTTCAGTGGGAGTAGTTGGCCAAGCTCAACTGAATTGCTGATGGTCATCTATCTAATTGATTTTGATTCTCAAATTTGTTAAAATGAAGTTGGCAAAGAATATTCTTTATTGTTCCTGTTGCCTGACCTCTGGACTCTGAGCCACAATGGAGTTGGTGAAAGTTTAGGAATGGAGATGAAATTAAATCTTTAGATTCCAGTCATTGATTTCCCAGGGGAGATTGTAATAGTTTCACCTCCCACCCTTTTATGACACTAAGAGCTGTATGATTAGCGTTCCCTTGTTAAAGCATTAGTGGTACAAGCCTCTTGGGGAGAGCAGTGATGTGCATTGAATATTTGGCTCAAAAGTACCGCATAAGACAATTTATCTCAATTTATCCTACTATAAAATTCAGATTAGGAGAACAGAATCATGATGTTTTAAGTATAAACACACTCTAATCTCAAAATCGGCACGTTGATTCATATATAAGATTTCTCTTCTCTGCTCTGTTGTACCTACTGTTTTCGTGTTAGTGTTGTAAACGAATTACAGAAAAATGTGGGCCATTGGGCTCTCCTTGTTTTTCTGCTACCTTTGTGCACTAATACCTGATAAGTCATTCTTTGTTTTTGAGTTCAGGAACCTTAGATGCTTGTTAATTCTCTACTTTCTTGGTAAATGGTACCATTTTAATGTATCACTAGATTGTAACTAAATACCAGAATATCCCACACTGTTGAGTCCTCAGCACATTTTCTGTTCTACTTGGTTCTGTTTATATCAGATCCTTGTAAGTTGTTTTCTCTTCCTGTTAAATCTTTTATTATGTCTACAACAAAGACATTTTTATCCCATGTAGAAAAGGGATATACTTTGATTTTCTATAAATATATCCCTTTTAGATCATTTGCAATGTTAGATTGGGGCCACATACATCAGAGTCTTTTGGTAGCATGAGGCTTGGCACATCCTGAGGAGTCTAACAGGCAATAGCTATGCTTCTTGTATCAATTGTCTCCTACCCACCATGGTTCCAACTCTAAATACAAGTGAAGTAAATGTTCTTTTAAGTCCTGTCTTCCTGTTCATGCCACTGAGACAATAGTTCTACACTGTATGGACACATAATTTGGAGACCGGGTACATGCAAAGAGGATGAAGTCATTGCCTTTTTAAGGTTTGAGTTTACATCAACACTGCCTAGCCAGATAGAAAGCCTAATGAATGGAAAAGGGAACTAGTCTTACAACAGTAGTGAATCATGAAAGCTAATAAAACCAAGATCCGACCAAAGCTGCATCTGGGAGTGAGGTTTTAAGGAGCAGTCAGGAATGTGCACTAATTATCGGATTGTTAATGTCTTACATGTGTTTTGGAGAGGAGATAGTGTGACTCAGGGCAGGCAGTAGCCGAACCAGTAGCCCTGGGTTTTATCCATCACAGATTTAGTATTAAAATGCCAGCTGCATTATAACTTTTCTAATGCAACATATTTCCATACAAAATCTGGTGCTACAACTAAACATACTTCCACTATTAGAGATTTTAATATTATATGAAGACCAGAGTCAGTTTGGACACCTTCTGAACTGGATGGAAAGTTACATCCATTAGGTGATGTTCACAGCTCTGTAATGACANTTAGTATTAAAATGCCAGCTGCATTATAACTTTTCTAATGCAACATATTTCCATACAAAATCTGGTGCTACAACTAAACATACTTCCACTATTAGAGATTTTAATATTATATGAAGACCAGAGTCAGTTTGGACACCTTCTGAACTGGATGGAAAGTTACATCCATTAGGTGATGTTCACAGCTCTGTAATGACAATGAGCAAAATTTGAGAGCTCCTAAGGTCTTCAGATACAATTAGACTTGAGAACAAATTAATTGCAACTTCCCTTTAGTATGAGGTAGTTGGAGTCAGGGAAGGTATTTTAAGCATAATATAGTACAGATTATATTTAATTTATATTTAATAAGCACTTCTAATTAAGAATGTACCTTCCTCAGCCATTCTGAGAAATGCCGATATTTAGGTAACATGTATGCTAAAGAAAAATTTATAACACCTGAGAACATAGACATTTAACATGTCACCTACTAAGAGTTTTACTTGAAAAGATTTAAATGTTACTAGAGATGCAATTTAAGAGTTTTGTATGTTTTTTGTTAAGTAGTCTGTTTCTTTTCTTT
>SJYA01002586.1:868571-894006 GCA_006410615.1 Neotragus moschatus
AGAGGAGATAGTGTGACTCAGGGCAGGCAGTAGCCGAACCAGTAGCCCTGGGTTTTATCCATCACAGATTTAGTATTAAAATGCCAGCTGCATTATAACTTTTCTAATGCAACATATTTCCATACAAAATCTGGTGCTACAACTAAACATACTTCCACTATTAGAGATTTTAATATTATATGAAGACCAGAGTCAGTTTGGACACCTTCTGAACTGGATGGAAAGTTACATCCATTAGGTGATGTTCACAGCTCTGTAATGACAATGAGCAAAATTTGAGAGCTCCTAAGGTCTTCAGATACAATTAGACTTGAGAACAAATTAATTGCAACTTCCCTTTAGTATGAGGTAGTTGGAGTCAGGGAAGGTATTTTAAGCATAATATAGTACAGATTATATTTAATTTATATTTAATAAGCACTTCTAATTAAGAATGTACCTTCCTCAGCCATTCTGAGAAATGCCGATATTTAGGTAACATGTATGCTAAAGAAAGATTTATAACACCTGAGAACATAGACATTTAACATGTCACCTACTAAGAGTTTTACTTGAAAAGATTTAAATGTTACTAGAGATGCAATTTAAGAGTTTTGTATGTTTTTTGTTAAGTAGTCTGTTTCTTTTCTTTCTTTTTTTTTTGTATTCTTCTAAGAAAAAGGAAACTCTAACATTAAATAAGAAAGGAAATTCAACATACTCTAATCCATCTAAACTAAGAAAAGAAACCTAGAGAGCTATAGCTTGTTATTCACCATTTTATCCTGTTCTTTATTTTATTACTTGGTCTTATTGCTCCAGTATGAGAGACAAAGATAGAGGGGAAAATCCTCAAATTATTTATGGAATAAGTGCATTTGTTACAATTTCATTTTATTTCATAAATGGAAACATATGAGCTAGCTGGGTAAACTAGAAGTACCCCTTTCAAGTTCAGCTGCATTCTAACAACGAAAATAGGAGCTTTTTTCTTCATGATAAATTACTGTTTTCTACCCCAGTGATGGTTTAGTAGACAGTTCACTTATTCCTAAAGCTAATAGGAAGAGATTGTAGAGCCTCCACAAAGTCCCCACTCCCCAATTTCTTCTGCTAGAGAAACATTTTCCAGATACATCCAGTTTTATGAACAGAATCTTCCAATTTAGAAGGTATCTGAGAAGCTATCAATATATTTGGAAAGTACCCTCAGGATTTTTTTTTCCTACCTAATTACCAAAGGATTTGAGGTAATTTAAAATAAAATACAAATGCAAAACAAAATCACTAAAAAAAGGAAATAAAAATATATAGGAATTATATAATAAAGGCTTAGTTGCTATTGTTTTATTAGAAACTATGCTTGGGCTTGCTATTGAATGTAACGTTTCACTCTAAGCCTATTAAAATAAAAGAAAAAAGAAAAAAAGTATAAAGCATATAGCTCTCAACAACAACAAAAAAGTGAAACAAACAGAACAGAAACTAACTACCACCACCACATCGATAGCAGAGAGGTCATCTGGACAGTAAGTATGCCTCTTGGTTTTGAGTTCTTTTGTGAATACTATAGAGAGAGGATAGATTATGGGTATGGAAACTGTTGATAAGTGATAAGAGAACACTGACTAGACCTAGATACTTTAGCTGAATAATCTAATTTATAATCATCACAAGATCTCTATGAGGTGAGTAGTATTATCTCCATACGAAAAATGAAATCACTAAGGTTAAGTGGTTTCATTCTACCTACACATGGCACTATGTTGTATTAGAAATTTTTTTCTTTAATCCAAAACATTTTTTTCTAAGAAATTCTCTATTGTCCAGTTTTGTAAAAAGCCTAAGTAAGAAGTCTGAAAGTTTTATTTTTAATAGTAACAAAATAACATGCATTTCTTGAGCACATACTGTATATGTTAACTCAATTAAACCTTAGAAAAATCTTTACATTAAATACTATCAATATCCCTACTTTAACGGTGACAAAAAGGAGTCACAGAGAGATCATCTGGCCCGGGGTCCCATAATTTTGCAAAACCTAAAAATTTCCTGGGCTATGTCCAAATCGTATACTCCTATTGATCTGGATTATTGAAGTAGTGGGTCTTTGGGACTTTAGACTACTGATTTCAAAAATCAGTTATCTCAGTCGAAGTTCAGTTAGGAGCTCAGTAAGAGGCAGGTAGAGTTCCTGAAATGCACAGTTGATATTTTGTTTCCAAAACTGAAGAACCTAGCTTGTACCTCAGCCCTGGAAAGAGTTATGTCACCTTTGTGTGGGTGTTGAATGGAGGCATGGAGTGTCAGTCATGAGTTTCCTCTGTGGCAACTTTTACGTTGTAAACAAGTAGTTCTTTTATTGAACCTGTAAGTTCTGACAATAGATTCCAGCACACCGAGCACTTCTGAATCAAAAACTTCAGAAAATCTACTTAAAGCCGAAGCCCTCATCCTGCTAAATGGGTCACTAGCATGGTGTCCTCTTTGTTATCAAGCCCAATGTTGTAACCAGTGCGGAATAACACCTATGTACCACACGTCAGTGTATCATAGTGCACTCTTCTTACATGGACTATAACAATTTTGGCCCTGCTTAGACTGAGAAGGAATCACTATTAATAAACTAATTGATTCTACAATCACTCACTAGCTTCTAAATTTTACAACTGAATTAGGACTGAAGCATGGTTTGGAAAATTCACATTTAAAGTAAAAAGAAAAGGCTTAAATCATACACCCTAGAGTTAAAAAAAAAAGACAATAAATATTTAGCTCTAGATTATGTATCTACATGAATGATGTGTGCTGAAAGAAGGAATATACCCATTGTGCATCTTTTGGTACACATTATTAGGTTAAATCTTCTTGGCAAATAGATAGGGAAACAATGGAAACAGTGACAGACTTTATTTGCTTGGGCTCCAAAATCACTGCAGACCGTGACTGCAGTCATGAAACTAAAAGATGCTTGCTCTTTGGAAAAAAAGATATGACCAACCTAGACAGCATATTAAAAACCCAGAGGCATTACTTTGCTGACAAGGTCTGTCTAGTCAAAGCTATGGTTTTTCCAGTAGTCATGCATAGATGTGAGAGTTGAGTCATAAAGAAAGCTGAGCACCGAAGAATTGATGCTTTTGAGCTGTGGTGTTGTAGAAAACTCTTGAGAGTCCCTTGGACTGCAAGAAGATCAAACCAGTCCATCCTAAAGGAAATCTGTCCTGAATATTCATTGGAAGGACTGATGCTAAAGTTGAAGCTACAATACTTTGGCCACCTGATGTGAAAAAAGATCCTGATGATCGGAAAGATTGAAGACAGGAGGAGAAGGGTATGAAGGATGAGATGGTTGGAAAGCATCACTGACTCAATGGACTTGAGTTTGAGCAAGCTCTGGGAGTTGGTGATGGACAGGGAAGCCTGGTGTGCTGCAGTTCATGGAGTCACAGAGTTGGATGTGACTGAGTGACTGAACTGAACTTATTTGGTTGAATAATAGGTTATTGACTTTATTCCTCTAAATCTTATGCACAAAAATGGAAATTTACATTATTAAGTCGGAGTGTTAGTTGCTAAGTCATGTGTGACTCTTTGCAAGAGTCTGCCAGTCTCTTCTGTCCATGGAATTCTCCAGGGAAGAATACTAAATTGGGTAGCTGTTCCCTTCTCCAGGGAATCTTCCCAGCCCAGGGATTGAACCTGGTTTTCCTGCATTGCAGGCAAAGTCTTTACTGTCTGAGCCACCAGGGAAGCCCTTATTTAGCCTAGTACCTCCAAAATACCAAACTATTAGTAATAGCAAAATATCAATAGAAATGGCATAGAAATTTAGCCATTGGTAACCTGGAAGGCTTCCTGCTTAGAGAAGATAAGATTCCAACGATAACCTAGCCTGGACTTTACATATTTGTTTTCAGAACGGAAGCACTCATTTCAGCATATAACTCTGTTTAATTAAGTGCACACAGTATTTGTGATTCTCTAATTCAAGTTTTAATTATAATTCTCAATCCTTCAAATATTTTTGTTTTTAAATACTTCAGAAACCATCTAGCTTTAAAAACAAGTTTAGACCATATCAATTGAAATGAATCAGAGACTATATCTCATTGGGCAGTCTCTGAGTCAGCATTCAAATATAAGAACAAATCACCGACTCATCTGTTATCCATCTCTGTATCACACTCCAATCTATTAGTGGATGATAAACTAAGCCACTCTTTTATGTAAGAATATTGTTAGAAATTGTCACATCTTTAAAGCCTTCCTTGTTCAGCTATCTTTTTGCCTTTTCATACCGTTTATGGGGTTAAAAGATAGGACACTGAATGATAAACTCCCCAGGCCAGTAGCCCAATATGCTACTGGAGAAATAACTCCAGAAAAAATGAAGAATGANCTTTTGAACTGTGGTGTTGGAGAAGACTCTTGAGAGTCCCTTGGACTGCAAGGAATCCAACCAGTCTATCCTAAAGGAGATTAGCCCTGGGTGTTCATTGGAAGAACTGATGTTGAAGCTGAAACTCGGATACGTTGGCCACCTGATATGAAGGGCTAACTCATTTGAAAAGACCCTGATGCTGGGAAAGATTGAGGGCAGGAGAACGAGGGGATGACAAAGGATGAGTTGGCTGGATGGCATCACCGACTCAATGGACATGGGTTTGGGTGAAGTCCAGTTGTTGGACAGGAAGGCCTGGTATGCTACATACAGTTCATGGCGTCACAAAGAGTCGGACTCGACTGAGTGACTGAACTGAACTGAATGATAGATTATTATCTTAAGATAAAGAGAATAAGATATTTAAAATCAAAGAGAATTCAAGTTTCAGCATGGGCTAAATTGAAGTAACATATTTTTTTATTAATGTAACAACTGGAGTAAGCAATTTGACCTGAGAAGATTACTTTCAACAAATGGATATTTACTTAAATACTTTAAAATTATTGGAGTTATATTGTACATACAACAGTTTTCATTTAGCATTATTTTTAAGCTACCTCAGGGTGCAAATGTAAACAAGTCATCTTAGCATATAAATTAGTAAAAACTTTCTTGCAAAAAAAAAAAAANCCTGAGAAGATTACTTTCAACAAATGGATATTTACTTAAATACTTTAAAATTATTGGAGTTATATTGTACATACAACAGTTTTCATTTAGCATTATTTTTAAGCTACCTCATGGTGCAAATGTAAACAAGTCATCTTAGAATATAAATTAGTAAAAACTTTCTTGCAAAAAAAAAAAAACTTCACTCCCATCTAAAGCATGAATCAACCTCAGAAATCACTATAGTTATTTAATAAGCTCTTACAGTATCTAAACAAATATATGACTTTTTTTCATGTAATGAACCTTGGAAAAATTAAAAATAATCTCTTTCGAAAATCTCTATTAATGATTTTAAACTGAATGTATTTCTTATAGATAATTTAAGAGCATGTATATATTATGTATCCTCACTTTTGCATTACATATATATATGTTATTCATATGTTTATATATACACATATATGATTTTCTTATTGCTAATGTTATTGCATGTACATTTTCATAAATATTGAAGAAGATATTAAAATAATAATCAGTTATAATTTCACAACCCAGATGTGACTGCTCTTTGGTTTTGGTTAGCTTCTTTTCATTCCTTTCTCTGTATCTAAGATTACATAATTCTATATTATGTGATATCCCTAATGGATATCATACTGTACATAGTATATTTTATCCTGGTTATAACTTTGTCTTTTTATGGATACTTTTTCATATCATTAAAAATATTCATGAATATTAAGACTTCTATAAGATTTTGACTTATACCTATACCATAGCCACAAAAAAGTAATCTGTAAAGTGACTGTGAAAAAGATAAGATGGTGAAAATCATATTTGCATGTGAACTTAATAGAAATCACTACTGGGCTGCGTAGCAAGACAGGAGAGAAAGTTTAAGAAATTAAAGAGGAAGTGAAACAAAAGAGGAAACAAAAGACTATAGAGATATGTGGTTAGTGAGCAACCAGTCATAGTGGAACGTAGGAGACGGATCGAGAGTGTGATTAAAATATTCTGAAGAATAAATACATCTTTTATTTAATCTTAAAGTATTTAAACTAAGATCTGTATCCTCTCCCTAGCTGCAAATGCAAATGTTAGGCAAAGCCTGCGATATACACAAATGCCTTGAATGAGTTTAGAGGAACATTATAGAAATGAAGTTCTGTTTCACAGTGTGAAACAGCTTGCACAAGTGATGTGAGCATAAAGAAGAGAAGACTCATGGGAGGCGTGGTTAAACTTTTAGTGGGCACATACGATTGAGACTTTAGTGCAAACAAGAATTTAGAGCCATAGGTCATGGAGAATACAAGTCACCACCACCCAGCCTCCTCCCCAGGCAAGGCTGTCAGATAACATAAGAACTCTCAGTTAAATATGGATTTTAGACAGACAGGGAGTGATTTTTTTTTAGTATAAATGTGACTTAAATATTGCACAGGATGTGTATACACTAAAAAAATGTCATTCATTGTTTATCTGAAATTCAGATTTAATTGATTATTCCCTGTTTTTATTAACTAAATCCACAACCTACTCCTAATAACCTCCAGAGATAAAAGCAGGGATAACAGATTCCACCTTATCTGGGACAGGAGTGATAGAAATTTGTGCTAAATTTTCTCTACAATTCAGAGGATAGATCAAACACAAATATGCATAGTTAGTGTCAAAACTATTGTGAAGTACAGATCCCATGTTAAGTGCTTGCTATGATCTGAATGTATCCCCTCAAAATTCATATATTGAAACCATAAGCCCCTAAGGTGATGGCATTAGTAGGCAGGGCCTTTGGGAGGTGATTGGGTCATCAGGGTGGTACCCTCATAAATGTGATTAGTGCTCTTATAAAAGGAGCATAATAAATTCCCTAGCTTATGTTTGGAAATGAGAAGTTTGTAACCTGGAAAGAGGGCCCTCATCCAACCATACTAGCATCACCCTGATCTCAGATTTCAAGCTGCCAATACTGGGAGCAACAAATTTCTTGTTTATATGCCATCCAGAGCTGTAAGGTTTTGTTAGCAGCCTGACCAGAGTAAGACAGTGTCCTTTTTTCTGTCTCTAAATCTCCTTTCACTGTGGCAAGATTATTCCAATAGTATATTTTATTAACATTAGTTTGAATACTCACAGAATATTTCATCTTTCTATCACCAGTGATTGCATATAAGAAAATTACATTATTAATAGTTAACTGCTGACCCACCTTTGGAATAGTTCACACATTTTCTTAAAGAAATGTTACAAGACTATCGGTGCCTTACTAACCACTTCATCCATGGTACAGCTACAAGGCAGGCAGAATCCTTGACATCTTCTCTTGACTATCCTCATATTTGTAAAATATTTTCACTTTGACAGTTTCTATATACATTTTATACCAAAATCTGACAGTCTTGAGAAAAAATTACATACTGCAGAGTGGTTGTATGGAAGACTCCTATATTTACCTCCTACATTCAATAAAAATATGATACAGCCCTAACATACATAAAAGCATGTTGTTCTATATAATAAAAATGGAAGGAAAGAAATTACTTTTCTGTGGGAAAAACAGAAGCCTAGAGTCAGAACCACTGAGTCCCACCCATCAGTACAGTGGAATCCTATTATAAAGACATCTGCTAAATTTCATTAACAACCATCAGTGGCACACTTACTAAGTGCTACAGCTAGAATTTTGCTCTGTGCTAAGGCTATAAAAGTAAACCACAGTCCCTAACCAAGCACCGTATATTCATGTAGCCATAAAAGCATGAGTGAAGTTGCTCAGTTGTGTCCGACTCTTTGAGACCCCATGGACTGTAGCATACCAGGCTCCTCCATTCATGGGATTTTCCAGGCAATAATACTGGAGTGTGTTGCCATTTCCTTCTCCAGGAAATCTTCCCAACCCAGGGATCGAACCCAGGTCTCCTGCATTGTAGGCAGACACTTTTACAGCCTGAGCCACCAATAAGTTATTAAATATAGATACACACACAGACACACACACACACACAGACACGGACACACACACACACACACACACACACACACACACAAAAGAGCTGTTCTCAGCAAGAGAAGGAAAATTTGCCACGGATAAACCAACATGTGCCATGGGCAAATCATCACCCAAATTGAAACATTTCTTTGGGTTCTTGAAGGATACATGAGGATTTGCCAAACATGAAAAGGAATGGTTGTTTACAGCAGCCTAAGGTGTGTGAAAATGGCTAGCTCCTCGGTATTGCTTAGTGTTAGATGAGAGGCAGGGAGAGCCATGTATGCAGAAGTCACCACATCATTAAGGGATGCTCATGATGGGTGACCTGCACCAGAAAGAACTTCCAGGAGTGCATCACTTCATCACAGAAGTAATTCAAAGTGATCTCTTAGTGACATGAAGGGGAAGTTCAAGTTGGGGCAGAAGTAGAATGAGGGTTCCAGGGAGGACACTATTACCAATAGTCTGAACTAAAGATACTACATACCACAGGCCTGACTTTAGCCAGAGACAGAGGAGATAGGTTCATCCATTCATTCATTTATAGTTTCTACAAATACTTATTGAGTACTTACCATGTGCTCGGCCCTCTTCCGGGCTTTGAGTACAGAGAAGCAAACAGACTCAACTGTTCCTGGTCTATGAAGCTTACACTGCATAGAAGAAAAAAAATTTTTCAAAAGTATATCAATAAGTTTAAAAATAATACTATAATATGAAATTGTTTTTTAAGAAATAGAGCGAAGTTCTGTGCTAGAACTGCACTATTCAATACAGTAGTTGCTAGCCACAAGTAGCTATCTTAATTAGATTAATTAATGAAAACTGTATTATTCCGTTTCTGAATATCACTAGCCCCATGTTAAGTGCTCACTTATATTAATATGTTGGACAATATAGATTATCAAATGTTTCTGTCACTGCAAAAAGTTCAGGATGGAGCTACCTCAAGGCAGTTTCTTTATATAAAAGTATTTACTATGATTTGTACAGAAGCATGAATGATGGGATCAAGTCAGCCATGAAAAAAATCAGGGGAAATAAAGCTCAGGCAGAGGATACAAGTGCAACAGTCCCGAAGAATTAAGTCAATATTTTCAAGAAAGTGAGCCAGTAGGACTGGAGGATGGTATGTGAAGGAGAGAGTGGTGGGAAAAGTTTAAAAAGTAGACTGTGGTTCCCAAGGCCCATACTGGGAAGCCTGACAATTATTCTAACTTAGGAGGAAGCCCATGAAGGAATTAATGTACATTATGACATGATGGGATTTATGCTTATTTTAATCACTTTATTTTGGGGACAAGAAATAGTTGGAGGGAAAATGGAAGCATTATGTTGATGGAAAAAAATGTTAGTGCCTTGGATTGCACTAACAACAGAGCTGTGGAGAAGTAGTAGGATCCAGACACAATTTGGAGGAAGAACAAACAATTCTTTGTGCTTGACAGTAAATGGGGGCAGAAGGTGAAGAGATGAGAGAGAGTGATTGGTATTGCTTTGTACTGAGATGAAGAGATCTGTGGGGCAAGGAACAGCTTTGGGTGGAAAAATTGTTTGTTTAATTTTGGAGATATTAAGATCACTATTAAAATTTAAGAGCAGCTGGCAAGCAGTTAGAGGTTTATGAGCTTAGGAAAGAAGTCAGCACTGGAGAAATATGTTTGGACATCATCATCACATGTATGGAACTTAAAGTCATGAAGCTGAGAGATCCCCAAGGAGATGGCAGAGAATACCTGGCTGGGTCTGAATCCAAAGTCAATCCCAGTTATCGCCATATTCTGTAAAGCAAAGGGAGAAACTACAAGAATGACCTAGAAAGAGTGCCAAAAAGAGAGACTAAAAATCCAGGAGTGAATTCTTAGAAGACAAGTGTGAAAGTGTGGAAGAACAGTTATTTCAAATGCAGATGAGGGGTGAGCCTCGAAGAGACCACTGGGATTTAGCAGCATGGAATCTAGGGTTTCCCTGGTGGCTCATAAGTGACCTGTATTTGATCCCTGGATTGGGAAGATGCCCTGAAGAAGGAAATGGCAGCCCACTCCAGTATGCTTGCCTGGAGAATCCCATGGAGGGAGGAGCCTGGTAGGCTACAGTCCACGGGGTCGCAAAGAGTCTGACAAGACTGAGTGACTTCACTTTCACTTTCAATCTGTTGGTACCTGATGAAAGCATGTCAAGTAGAAACCCAGTTTTACCAAGCTGAGAAAGAGAATGAAAAGTGGAAAAATGGGTATATAGAGACAGATTATGTTTTGCTGAGAAGGAAAAAAAATGGAAAGAAATTGGAGAAAAGCTTGAAGTCAAAGGATTATTTGAAGATTAGAAATTCGCAAACACACTATAGACAATGATCCTGTACTGAGGCAGAAATTTTTGATGATGGTAATGGTTATTCACTTTAGTTACCATGAATAGAAGTTCAGTGATAATGCAAAATTTTAATGTATTAATATTCTTATAAACAGAAGGCTTCCCTGGTGGCTAAGCAGTAAAGAATCTGCCAGCAATGCAGGAGACATGGGTTCCATCCCTGGGTCAAGAAGATCCCCTGGAGAAGGAAATGGCAACCCATTCCAGTATTCTTGCCTGGAGAATCCCAAGGACAGAGAAGCCTGGCAGGCTACAGCCCATGGGGTTGCAAAACCGTTGGGCGTGACTTAGTGACTGAACAACAGCAAACAAACAAACAAAAAAATCTGGTTGAAATCTAATGTTCTCAGACAATTTAATCTTAATTCATTTTAACTTTGCTTATTTTCTCCAAAATATCTTCAAATGAAATTTTCTCATTTTATCATTATTTTTCAATAATCAAATCATATATTGTAATTCACAACCTTTTCTCATTTGCAGACTATATTTCAGGGTAATACATTTTTAGACTCCCACATGAAATCTTATAACTACCTAATGATGGGAAGCTAGTAGGTATGCTTTAAAATAAATTTTTACCACTGTAAAATACTCACAACTATTTGAAAAATAGTGTATATCCATTTGATATGAGGCTTTTTCAAGTTATCCACAATGTGTAATGTGATCATTGACCATAAAAACTGAAATTCTTTAGGCACACAGATTGGAGGGAAGTTAGGACTTCCCAGGTGGCTTAGTGGTAAAGTATCCGCCTGCCAACACAGGAGACATAGCATATGTGGGTTCTATGCCCGGGTGAAGATCCCCTGGAGAAGGAAACAGCTCACTCCAGTATTCTTGCCTGGAAAATCCCATGTTCAGAGGAATTTGGTGGGCTACAGTCCGTGGGGTCGCAAAAGATTTGGACATGACTTAGCAACTAAACAGACAAAACTATATACAGTATGAAAAGAAGTCAATAAGTAATTTTATATAGTGCTGTAGCCTGAATCAGGGAAGTTGCTAGGAACATGTGAGTGCTTTTATCCAAAGTCAAAAAGTTATTTTTCAAATGAAATCCTTTGAAAGTCCAAAAACTTCCTTTCCTTTACTGACCCCTAGAAACCACTGACCCAGCACATACCATAAAATCAGAACAATGCTGAGACTTACTGTTATTATTAGCAAATGTTTCAAAGAAAAGCTTAGAGGAAAACTTGTAATCTCTCAATCCTAAGTATTGAAAATACAAAATATTTGTCCCTAGAAGCAGAAGTCAGTCAGGGATGGGAGTCACTTAAAAAAAGAAAACCTAGAAAACTCTAATTTTGTTAAAAAGAAAAAAAAATGAACTTTTACCCAAATTATCACTCAAATCTGTTATTTTTTTACTGTATTTTATTAAGAAATAAAATCCATTCATGTAATATTTTTAAGTGTTTCCAATCATATATCCTGTAGATTTATTGCAAATCTAGTGTGAAGTACAATTGTTCCAAATGCTGTTAATGATTTGTCTTAAATTGGACATGTTGTCATATCTGCCTGAATTTATCACCATGGAGGGATGAAGTTTGGTTAAGCCTCAAAGCTGGACTATGACAATGGAATGCATTGACGTACTTAGGCCCTGAGAAAGCCACTTGCCTGAGCCTCAGAACTTGCCTGTGTTTTCATGCTCACCTCTCTCATTGTTCTCTTTGGCTGTCCCTTTGCTCTCTGTCCAGATTTCTGACCATCCAACTTAGCTCATCCTGTTTGTCCCTATGTCTGGATTTGTATCTTTCCACCTCTGATTCCCTGTTCATAGTCTTGCCTTGATTTGTCTGCACACAGCAGCAATTTTACTCGTAGAAAATAAAAAGTGATGTCATTAAGTTTGCAGATATCATTGAACTCCTCTAAGAAACGTTCCCTAACATAAAATCCTTGAAATATCTCAAAGTATATAATTAACATTTGAAAAAAATGTAGATGAACTTTAACCTGTGTGAAGTGGTAAATAATTTCATAATATTTTCATTTCCTTTACCATAGGAGTCCTTTGCCTCCCTCCTTCTGCCTGTGTTTTGCAAGAATGTTTGACCTAAAGCTGGCAGTCAGTAAATACTCTGAATAATGGATTCTGTTTTTCCCATAAAACATTCTGTAAGATTCCTAAATCCAAAATCCTCATTCTCTTGAACTCCTAGTGAAGTTTTTGCTTATGCAATTTACTTAGCATCCTATATATTACTTCCTGATAACCCAGCTGGTAAAGAATCTGCCTGCAATACAGGAAACCTGGGTTGATCCCTGGGTTGGAAAGATCCCCTGGAGAAGGGAAAGGCTACCCACTCCAGTATTCTGGCCTGGAGAATTCCATGGGCTCTATAGTCCATGGGGTCGCAAAGAAGTGGACATGACTGAATGACCTTCACTATACATAACAGATGGATATCTATATCTAATATTTATGAACTTTTCACAAATTCTTTTTCCCTTTGCCAGAATATGCCCAATACAGTGTTCAGTGAATTAGAGTGGTGAATTAAAAGATCTATGTGCTAGAATATGACTTCCATTTCTTTGTATCCTGTAGTAAATAATACCTATGTGTTACTTCACAGGTGGTCATTGATTTATCTGTGATGCTTATGAATATAAATTTTAAGTCTAAAATAAATAAATTTATAGGAGATAATTAAAGAATAACTAAAGGTAGTATCAACTGAAGGTATAAGTTCACTAACTTTGAAATAGAATGAAATTCATACATATAAAGGTATAATAGGATTATTAAGGAATACATCAATTCAGTCACACAGTCTTTCTGAGTCTTTGCTACCCAGTGGACTGCAGCACTTCAGGTTTCCCTGTCCATCACCAACTCCTGCAGCTTGCTGAAACTCATGTCCATCGAGTCAGTAAGGCTATCCAACCATCTCATCTTCTGTCATCCCCTTCTCCTGCTGCCTTCAATCTTTCCCAGCATTAGGGTCTTTTCTAATGAGTCAGCACATGCCATCAGGTAGCAAAAGTTTCAGAGCTTCAGCTTCAGTATCAGTCCTTGCAACGGATATTCAGGACTGATTTCTTTTAGGATGGATTAGTTTGATCTTCCTGCAGTCCAGGGGACTCTCAAGAGTATTCTCCAAAACCACAGTTCAAAAGCATCAATTCATCGGTGCTCAGCTTTCTTCATTGTCCAACTCTCACATCCATACACGACTACTAGAAAAACCATTGTCTTTGACTATGTGGACCTTTGTCAGAAAAGTAATGTCTCTACTTTTGAATGTGCTCTTTGGGTTGGTCATAGTTTTTCTTCCAAGAACAAGCATCTTTTCATTTCATGGCCGAAGTCACCATCTGCAGTGATTTTGGAGCCCAAGCAAATAAAGTCTGTCACTGTTTCCATTGGTTCCCCATCTATTTGCCATGAAGTGATGGGACTGGATGCCACAATCTTCGTTTTTTGAATGTTGAGTTTTTTAAGCCAGCTTTTTCACTCTCCTCTTTTACTTTCATCAGTTCAATTCAGTTCAGTCTCTCAGTTGTGTCCGACTCTTTGCGACCCCATGAATCGCAACACGCCAGGCCTCCCTGTTCATCACCAACTCCCAGAGGTCACTCAAACTCATGTCCCTTGGTCATTGATGGCCTCCAGCCATCTCATGCTTGGTCGTCCCCTTCTCCTCCTGCCCCCAATCCCTCCCAGCATCAGAATCTTTTCCAATGAGTCAACTCTTCTCATGAGGTGGCCAAAGTACTAGAGCTTCAGCTTTAGCATCATTCCTTCCAAAGAAATCCCAGGGCTGATCTCCTTCAGATTGGACTCATTGTATCTCCTTGCAGTCCAAAGGACTCTTGAGAGTCTTCTCCAACACCACAGTTCAAAAGCATCAATTCTTTGGCACTCAGCCTTCTTCACAGTCCAACTCTCACATCCATACATGACGACAGGAAAAACCATAGCCTTGACTAGATNTATATATATCCTTGCAATGATGGCAATGGACACCAGGAGGCAGTATAAAACAGCAAATGCAGGTTTTGCTCTCTTCCAATCTACCTCTTGCAATAATAACAATGGACACGAGGTGGTAGTATAACACAACACATGCAACCTTTGCTCTCACCAAACTTATTTTAAATCAAGAAAAACTGAAAGTGAAGTCGCTCAGTGGTGAGCGACCCCATGGACTGTAGTCTACCAGGCTCCTCCGTCCATGGGATTTTCCAGGCAAGAATACTGGAGTGGGGTGCCATCGNACAACACATGCAACCTTTGCTCTCACCAAACTTATTTTAAATCAAGAAAAACTGAAAGTGAAGTCGCTCAGTGGTGAGCGACCCCATGGACTGTAGTCTACCAGGCTCCTCCGTCCATGGGATTTTCCAGGCAAGAATACTGGAGTGGGGTGCCATCGCCTTCTCCAGGAGATCTTCCCAACCCGCATTGTAGGCAAACACTTTACCGTCTGAGCCACCAAGGAAGTCCCTAGTTGGACCATAAAGAAGGCCGAACACCAAAGAACTGATGCTTACCAATTGTAGTGCTGGAAAAGACTCTTGAAATCCCCTTGGACTGCAAGGAGGTCAAACCAGTCAATCCTAAAGGAAATCAACCCTGAATATTCATTGGAAGGACGGATGCTGAAGCTGAAACTCCCATGTTTTGGCCCCCTGATGCAAAGGGCCAACTCATTGGAAAAGATCCTGATGCTGGGAAAGATTGAAGGCAGGAGAAGGGGATGACAGAGGATGAGATGGTTGGATGGCATCATTTACTCAGTGGATAGAAATTTGAACAAACTCCAGAAGATACTGAAGGACAGAGGAGCTTAGCATGCTGCAGTCCCTGGGGTCGCAAAGTCAGACGGGATTAATGGACTGAACAACAGCGATATATATATACATAGTGGCTGAACAACAGCAATCAAATTAAATAATGGCTTGCTACGTCTCCACTGAGAAAATGAATTTCTCTAATAGGGTCTGTTGTTCAACAGGTATTATACAGAGATACATGGTCCAAAATGTTATTCTTTTCGTCCTTAAGTCAATCAGATCTGATTCATTTTGAGAATTTATTTATCTTGACAGTTGATGGGACTTTGCAAAGTAAGTTGTGTGCCTTTTTATTTCTTAGACTCAACACTAGGAAGGCCTTTTTATGATTGACTTTTGCCATTTTGTCTCATTTTCATGGTAGAATCACCAAAAACGATCTTTGCTTATCTCCATGTTCCTGTCGTCCCAGTTTGAGAGGTGTGAGGGATGTGTTCGGACTGTCCCCTGGGACAAGGGTGATGGTGCTGACCGGTGTGACCACAGAGTGCTTCCCCAGGGGGAGCGGGGACAGCATGGTAGGCTTCGGCCTGAAGGCTGGGGCAAGGGCACAAAGGCCCCCAGGAGAGGAGCGATGAGGAGGCCGGGAGCCGCCTGAGGTTTGGAAACGGATGGAGAGCCGACTGAGCCCAGAGCTTGCCTTCCTAGGGGTTGGGCCAGCTGCAAGCTCCCCGTTGGCCCCTGGGCAGAGTTGCTCTGGCAAGATAGAGTGGCGCCCCCTCTGGCTTTCCTGTCACTAGGAAGCGCCTGGGGTTGGTTCGTTTGTGTTGTCTTTTTTTCATATTTTCTCAAGTGCCTCAACTCAGTCAGTACCTCCTGGTATTCCTTTAGACCCTGGGCACCTAAGGCAGGGAAATAAACTCAGCCAGAAATAAAATACCTAGTCCTCAAACCTTCAGAAAGCTGCTGCCTTATTTTTATAGAGTGCAGGAGAAAAAGAACCCCTCAAGTACCGAGATGTGTCAGGAAATAAGTATAAACTGCAGGTTTATCCTGGAAAATAGCTATTATTTAATGGGACTCGATATAGTGCTTCCCTGGAATCAGCTACTGTTCACAGTTCCTTTAATCGTCATAATGATCCTATGGGGTAAGCTACCATAATTACTCCATTCTACAGGAGGGGAGCCTGGGGTACAGAAATGTTAAATAACTTAGCCAAGAACACACCACCTACTAATTATTAGAACTGGGATTTGAACCCAGGCAGTCTGATACAAGAGCCCACACTCTTTACTGTTATGTATGCGAAGATACTCTCAAAATGAGAAATGCAGTTGCCTTCTGCAAATGAAAATCTTGATTTGAATTTCAGTTCCCAGTGGCGCTAGTGAAGAATCTGCCTGCCAGTGCAGGAGATGCAGGAGAAGCAAGTTCAATCCCTGGGTCAGGAAGAGCCCCTGGAGTGAGAAATGACGACCCACTCCAGTATTCTTGCCTGGAAAATTCCACGGACAGAGGAGCCTGGTGGGCTACAGTCCATGTGGTTGTAAAGAGTTGGACACGACTGAGTAACAGCACACATATGCAACTGGATTTGAAATAATTTTAGTAAATAATTTGCATAATTATCCAGATCATGAAGATCCTTTTTGTACAGTTCCTCTGTGTATTCTTGCCACCTCTTTTTAATATCTTCTGCTTCTGTTAGGTCCAGACCATTTCTGTCCTTTATTGAGCCCATCTTTGCATGAGATGTTCCCTTGGTATCTCTAATTTTCTTGAAGAGATCTCTAGTCTTTCCCATTCTGTTCTTTTCCTCTATTTCTTTGCATTGATCACTGAAGAAGGCTTTCTTATCTCTTGCTATTCTTTGGAACTCTGCATTCAGATGCTTATATCTTTCCTTTTCTCCTTTGCTTTTCGCTTCTCTTCTTTTCACAGCTATTTGTAAGGCCTCCCCAGACAGCCATTTTGCCTTTTTGCATTTCTTTTCCATGGGGATGGTCTTGATCCTTGTCTCCTTACAATGTCATGAACCTCATTCCATAGTTCATCAGGCACTCTATCTATCAGATCTAGGCCCTTAAATCTATTTCTCACTTCCACTGTATAATCATAAGGGATTTGATTTAGGTCATACCTGAATGGTCTAATGGTTTTCCCTACTTCCTTCAGTTTAAGCCTGAATTTGGCAATAAGGAGCAGAAGTAAATGTTTTTCTGGAATTCTCTTGCTTTTTTGACAATCCATTGGATGTTGACAATTTGATTTCTGGTTCCTCTGTCTTTTTTACATCCAACTTGAACATCTGGAAGTTCATGGTTCAGGTACTGTTGAAGCCTAGCTTTGAGAATTTAAGGCATTACTTTGCTAGCGTGTGAGATGAGTGCAATTGTGTTGTAGTTTGAACACTATTTGGCATTGCCTTTCTTTGGGACTGGAATGAAAGCTGACCTTTTCCAGTCCTGTAGCCACTGCTGAGTTTTCCAGATTTTCTGACATATTGAGTGTAGCATTTTCATAGCATCATCTTGTAGTATTTGAAATATCTCAGCTGGAATTCCATCACCTCCACCAGCTTTGTTTGTAATAAAGAATCTACCTTCAATGTAGGAGACCTGTGTTCATTTCTTGGGTTGAGAAGATCTCCTGGAGAAGAGAACAGCTACCCACTCCAATATTCTGGTCTGGAGAATTCCATGGACTAGTCCATGGGATCACAGAGAGTCAGACAATGACTGAGCAAATTTCACTTTCAAGAAATACATACCTAGCTTTTAAAGTCTATGTTAGACCATGCTGCCTTCCCAGATCTGCCTTTGTCATCACCAAATGGTAGTTTTGCAATATTGAATCAGTTTCCCTGGTGGCTCAGCTGGTAAAGAATCTGCCTGCAATGCAGGAGACCTGGATCTGATCCCTAGGTTGGGAAGATCCCCTGGAGAAGAGAATGTCTACCCACTCCAATATTCCTGCCTGAAAAATCCCATGGACAGAGGAGCCTGGTGGGCTACAGTCCATGGGGTTGCAAAGAGTAGGACACAACTCTAACTAACTAACACTCTAACTAACACTTTCACTTTCACTGGATCAGTTAGAATATTGAAATAATATCCATTATTTGTTGAACACTTTGAATACATTAAATAATGTATTCTCTTCTGTATGTCCTGTGAAGTAGGGTTGTTTAATATCACCCAAAATAATAAAAAGCAGACAGGTCTATCTGATTTTCATTTCTGTGTTCAATCCCCTATCCCATGATTTCCCCCCAGTCACTACAGGTCATATTCACAGTTGTTTCTATTCTTCTTTTGGGGTCCTATAATGAATGGCAGGACAATCAGATCCAACTCTCAGGGCCAACTTTGGGACTTGAACATCTGCAGATTTCAGCATCCACAATGGCTCCTATATCTAGTCCTCCAAAATACAGACTGCACTGAGCAATACTAACAGTTCCCTCATCGATTTAGGTCCTCTAATAATGGTATGAAATCTCTTCCAAGATTATTCTCTTATAGTAGGGTTGGTCTGTAATGTGGACATCATAGAGCTTTCATTGTTTTGTCCAAAATCTTGAGTTTTACAATAATTCACTTATAAACTCTGCTAAATGTTGTGTTATTAATTCATATACCTGCTTGGATATGTAAAATAATGAACTGTGTTGCTGATCTTTCATTTATTTGGTAAATCATATCCATAAGTTAATGAAGTAGAATTGAGTGACATAGTTTTTTTTTTAATTCTTGCTTCTTTCTAAGAATTTCTTAAAAGCTAAATCCAATCAATTTTAATCTAGCCTAATATTACATATATTAAATTTCTAAGAACACATGTTCAGTGAATCTGTATAATATAAATAGAAAAAAGTTTTGATACCTTCCATTATAAAACATTACATAATAGTTATGATATTAATAAGGGCTTCCCGGCAGCTCAGTGGTAAAGAGTCCACCTGCCAATGCAGAAGAAACAAGTTTGATCCCTGCGTCAGGAAGATCCCTGGAGTAGGAAATATCAACCCACTCCAATATTCTTGTCTGGGAAATCCCATAGACCTAGGAGCCTGGCAGTCCACGGGGTTGCAAAAGAGTCAGACGCAACTTAGCAACTAAACAACAACAAAAACAATCATATTAATAAACATTTATTGCCATTTATTTCACCTAGAACTTAGGTACAAACTTTTGCTCTGGAACCTTAGAGAGCATAAAGAACCCAAAGATGCTGGAAAATAAGAGAAAAGGAAGAACTGTTTAGAATAAATTTTTCTTATGTTAGATGGACAATATATTTCAGATCTTCATATAAACCCATTTGAATGATTCTCATATTAACTTCTAGAATTTATATACAGAAGTACGTTTTCTTCTTCCTGGGCTGATCCTGCCTTTGACTTCCAAATTTTCTTTTCCCTTTTCAGTAAGGGAGAATACTAAATTTGTTTTTCTAATTCTGTTTTCTTTTCTGAACTTTTGAATTTATTCAAGATGGTAGATCCTAAATCCTAGAAATAGGACAGCTATTCCATTGGAGCCTAAATGAATTTCATGTCTATGATACTCTCCAGTCATAAAGTAAATTCTACAGGCTAGCAGTCTATATGTTAATATTGTTAGAATAATAAAAAGAAAAACTATCACATTGACAAAAGTTAATACCCTTAGCCAGCATGATAAAGAAACTGTGTCCTGGGGTTAACAGGCCTTGTCTTAATGTCTCTATATGATATGTTCTTAAACTTTCAAAATTTTATTGTTTCATGATATTTTTATATTAGGTGAATGAGGCTTTTTTTTTTTTAAAGAGTTAAAGGAGATTACCAACCTAAAAGATGAACACTGTATGGATAGAGAGTAGACCTCAAAGGTTAATAACTCTTACTCAAGTTTATAACCCTCAGGTAATCCTTGATGAAATTGGAAAAGAAACAAATCTAAGGTATATCTTTCCTGTTCTTTGGATCACTCTCATGTCACCTTCCAATTCTGTGTTCATGCATGCTTCTGTTTTTTCCTGCGACCTACTCATGCTGCATTTCATGAGGTCAGAAAGAGTCAGACACGACTGAGCGCCTGAACTAAACTGAACTGAACCATTTTGGTCTCAAACTGCTACTGTCATTTTTAAGATATCCTTCTCATTTTTATTGCCTCTCTTCCTTAATTCTGTGAAGTGGTGAAAGTGAAAGTTGCTCAGTCGTGTCCAACTGTTTGTGACCCCATGGACTATACAGTCTGTGGAATTCTCTAGGCCAGAATACTGAAGTGGATAGCCTTTCCCTTCTCCAGGGGATCTTCCCAACCCAGGGGTTGAACCCAAGTCTCCTGGATTGCAGGTTGATTCTTTACTAGCTGAGCCACAAGGAATATATGTGAAGTGGAAAATTTTATGATTACTTTGACAAAACTAGCGATTGGTGAACTGGGGCAAAGGCCTGACTACAGTCTAAAACTTCTTACTCCCAGTTTCCCATGAATTCTGATTTCTCAACCCTTTTCTGTCCTATCAACCAAATACTGGAGAAAGACATGTAAAGTAAAGGGAAATGAAAAAGTTTTACCTTATTTTAAAGAGTGTGTAAGAATGGAGACCTAAGTCTTCCGAGGCAAAGATAGGTGTTGATAGGAGAGTAAAATGAATAGGAGCAGATGGCTTGCCGTAGACTCTTTTGTTCAAAATAATAAGTAGTAGAGGGGGAAAATGCAGTCAGAGTGAGAAAGTTGGATGCTGAAGAGCGAAGAGCAGAAAACAAGGTATTAAAGATAGGAGTCAAATGATCAGAGGAGATCTTTCAGATAAGAGGCCATGTTTCAATGATTTCAAAGTGTAAAAGGAAGAAATAAGTGGAATTTCTCAGCATGGGCCTAATAAGTTACAGTTTCACATATAGAGTGTTGATAGTAGGTTATCACTGCATTTTAGATCATTTGCAAATACACAACATGGAAAATTCTCTTGCTAGAGCATAGCACAAGCCATTTATATAAAAAAGAGATACTTTTCCTAACAGAATGCCTTATACTAAACTTTTATTTTGTGTTTTGTTTTTCTACTTTCCCCAGCCTCACATTTATTTAATATATTTTAAGGACAGAATGATTCATACTTTAAATTAAACACTACTCAAATTATGTGTGGTATATTTGAAGGGTGGGCCAGTCTACATTTACTTGTATTACTAAATTCTAAAATGATTTACCTATTTTGATAATCACTGCAACATGTAGACTCTTAGATGTACAAGCTTCAAATAAAAATAATTAATTTTTAAAAATGTTCTATGTGCTTGGATTTTAATCTCAGTTTTGAAACTTTAGATATTTTGGAAATTTTCAAAAATACCCTACTTAAATCATATTTATTGTTTTCTTGGGTAACTTTTTGAAAGAAAAATAGTAAACAAAAAGAGGCTTTTTAAAGTTAAATATACTTGGTCCTAAAAAACAGGAAATTAGATTCATTAATTTGGCTTTACGTGAACATCTATCCAAATTCTAATTGACGTTTTTAACATGCTTTATTATTAAGTAGCTGGTTAGATAATCTCAACTTAAATGTAGCTTTCATTTCTACATTAAT
Organism: Neotragus moschatus; assembly: GCA_006410615.1. Classification (NCBI taxonomy): domain Eukaryota; kingdom Metazoa; phylum Chordata; class Mammalia; order Artiodactyla; family Bovidae; genus Neotragus; species Neotragus moschatus. The sequence goes on from SJYA01002586.1 coordinate 890,330, forward strand.
TCTCTATGTTATCTTCTTGCATTCCTCACTGAAGAACAATAAAATGTCTCTATTATTTGTCTTTGATACTTGAAACAGAACACATAAATTACAAGTGGTTAATGAAAATGAATAGAGTGCTCTAACTCAGCTGTTGGGGCATTTCTGATAAATAAAGTTATGGATAAACTTTACATTGTAATTCAAAGCTAGAGAGAGGTTTTGTTGCAATTTTGCCTCTTCAGTTTCAGACTTTATTTTTCTGGGCTCCAAAATCACTGCAGATGGTGACTGCAGCCACGAAATCAGAAGATGCTTACTCCTTGGAAGAAAAGTTATGACCAACCTAGACAGCATATTCAAAAGCAGAGATATTACTTTGCCGACTAAGGTCCATCTAGTCAAGGCTATGGTTTTTTCAGTAGTCATGTATGGATGTGAGAGTTGGACTGTGAAGAAGGCTGAGTGCCGAAGAACTGATGCTTTTGAACTGTGGTGTTGGAGAAGACTCTTGAGAGTCCCTTGGACTGCAAGGAGATCCAACCAGTCCATTCTGAAGGAGATCAGCCCTGGGATTTCTTTGGAAGGAATGATGCTAAAGCTGAAGCTCCAGTACTTTGGCCACCTCATGTGAAGAGTTGACTCATTGGAAAAGACTCTGATGCTGGGAGGGATTAGGGGCAGGAGGAGAAGGGGACGACAGAGGATGAGATGGCTGGATGGCATCACTGAATTGATGGGCGTGAGTCTGAGTGAACTCCGGGAGTTGGTGATGGACAGGGAGGCCTGGCTGATGCGATTCATGGGGTCGCAAAGAGTCAGACACGACTGAGTGACTGAACTGAACTGAACTGAACTAACAAATGTTTCTTTGAACTTGTGCTGTAGTGAGGGAAAGCGAAGGGGAAGCTCTGCTGATCTTTTAAACATGTCAAAGCCTTAGGAAGCTAAGCACACTGGACCATATTGACTGACTTTTGACAGCCTGTATGGTATCTGCGCCCTGTCTTCTATGAAGATCCGTGTTTCCTCTAAAGGCAGACAGCCAGTGTCACTGCGGGAACTCTACAGGGTCTGCATGGAGCTTCATGATTTCTGTTTCTTTTAGTTTCTGTCTACTTTATTAAGTCATCTTTTCTGAAAATTGATTCTATGCTTGGGAAAAAAGTCTTAAATACTGGTTGTAGAAAATATAGATTTTAAAGAAAAATAAAAATCACCAATAAGGCCATCACTCAGAAATAATCAGTTATTTTAAATTATCTTCCTCCTTTCTGATGTATAGCTATATGTTATATACCAAATTATCATTGTTATAGAACCGTGATCTTACAGTACCATATTTAAAGAGTACATTATTAGCAATTCCTTAAATCAATAAGTAATGGTATCTCTAACATTTTTCTGACATTTTCTATGATTGCCAGTGGAAATAAACACATCCTTTTAAGTTAGAAGAATGACTTAACGAACACTTTTAGTTGGACATTTAGATTGTTTTCAGTTTGTCAGTGTTATATAATAATTTCAGTGTATATTTAACACATAAATTTGATTTTGGCAACTGTAACCATTACTTCAGCATAGATTTCTAAAACTAAAATTATTTGGTTAAAGGCAAAGGTTGAAGGTTATTCTTATAAGCTGCTTGTTTTAAAAATGTTCCAGTTCATTTTAAAAATGTTCCAGTTCCACAGGCACGGCAACCCACTCCAGTATTCTTGCCTGGAGAATCCCCATGGACAGAGGAGCCTGGCGGGCTACAGTCCGTGGGGTCTCAGAGTTGGACACGACTGAACGACTGAGCGCACACACACACGCAGGCCCATCAGCAATTTCACCAAATCCACATTAATACTGGCTATTATCATACTCTTTTCATCTTAGCTCATTTGATAAGCAAAGTATTTTATCTTGTTTTAATTTGGATTTATTTCACTAACTGTTGTTGTTGTTTAGTCCTTCAGTTGTGTCTGACTCTTTTGTGACCGCATGGACTGTAGCCAACCAGGCTCCTGAGTCCATGGGATTTTCCAGACAAGAGTACCGGAGTGGGTTGCCATTTCCTTTTCCAGGGGATCTTTCCAACCCAGGGATTGAACTCACGTTTCCTGCTTTGCAGGTGACTTCTTTACCACCAAACCTCCTGGGAAGCCCCCTGCCTAAAACCTATATTTTTCTTCAAGTTGTATTTTTATGTCATTTGCTCAGTTTTCTGTTGTTTTAATTTATTATCTTTTCTCCACTTTTTGTGAGTGCTTAAAAGACTTAGGTCACTTCCCTTGTCAAATCTGTGGTAGAAAATGTTCTATTTTTTAAAATCTTTTATTTTTATTATGTATTTTGATGTAGAGTATCATTAATTTTTAATATTCAAATTCAGAATTTTCAATTTGAGAGTTTGCCCATGTGTTTTATGTTTCTCATAACCTGAGATTAGACCATTTTCCTATGATTTTACTTCTGATTATGATATTGTTCTTCATAGGTAATATTTCATTAAGTTGGGGTTTATTATTGATTTAAGATCAAGAGATCCAATCATTCATCTTTTTGCCCAAATCAGTAATTACCAAATTGGTAATTATCTAATTATCCATTAGAAATGTAATGAGTCCATTTCTAATTTATATACTATCTTAATTGCAAACTATATTTGATATACTGCTATTTTTCTTTATACTGTTTCATTTCAAATTATTTACAAAGAAATATAAAAGGTAAAAAATGTCAAAAAGAATAAGTAAAATGAAGGAAAGAAAAAAATTGAAATCATAGATAGAGTCAAGAATCAGTTCAGTTCAGTGCTCAGTCGTGTCTGACTCTTTGAGACCCCATGGACTGCAGCACACCAGGCTTCCCTGTCCATCACCAACTCCTGGAGTTGAGATGAGTTACTCAAATTCATCTCCATTGAGTTGGTGATGCTATCCAACCATCTCATCCTCTGTGGTCCCCTTCTCCTCCCATCTTCAATCTTTCCCAGCAGCATCTTTTCAAATGAGTCAGCTCTTCACATCAGGTAACCAACTTAATGGAGTTTCAGCTTCAACATCAGTCCTTCCAATGAATACTCAAGACTGATCTCCTTTAGGATTCAAGAATGAGTTAAGATAAATTTTCTGCCTTCAGCTATTATACTTATGCAAAGAGTAGACCATAAATAGTGCCCCTTAGAATTTCAAGTTAGTGAGACAAGCTTAGTGTGTTATGGAAATCAGAATTCACAGGTATTAAACTAACTACCTTAAACATCACAAATTTTAAAAAAATAACAAATTATCCACCCAATGAAACCAATAAGAACAATATTGTGTACTATGCTGAAATACATTTATATATCTTTATAACAAACAGAACAATACTCAAAAAGAAATTTGTTGAATTAACTTGCTATTTTCAAGCCAATGGTTTTTGACTAATTCAAGTATAGTTTTTAAAATGTTTCTAAGAATGTATTCCGTATCCTTCATAATCATTGATACTCTTATACAAGCTTTTGACAGATACTGAGTTGCCATAATTCAAGAGTATTCAGCCGGGGCGGGCGCGGGGGCGGGCGCGGGGGCAGGGGCAGGCGGCACTAGTGAATCCATCTAGTTGAGGGCAGAACAAGAATTAACAATATGAAGAGTTAGGAAAACTGACATCTTCTTGAGGAAATAGAAGAGTGTTACAGGGTCCTGCCAAGTTTCTGA